>JASSUY010037193.1:0-35720 GCA_032466535.1 Forpus xanthops
TTCCAGTGCCTCACCACCCTTACAGTAAAGAATTTCTTCCGCAGATCCAATCTAAACTTCCCCTGTTTAAGGTTGAAGCTGTTACCCTTTGTTCTATCATTACAGTCCCTCATGAAGAATCCATCTCCAGCATCCCTACTATAGGCCCCCTTCAGATACTGGAAGGCTGTGATGAAGTCTCCATGCAGCCTTCTCTTCTCCAGACTGAACAGCCCTAACTCTCTCATCCTATCTCCATGCAGTAGGTGCTCCAGTCCCCTGATCAGCCTCGTGGCCCTCCTCTGGATTTGTTCCAACGTACCTACTTTCTTTCATAAAAACAAAACAAAAACAGCCAAAAAAAAAAAAAAAAAAACAAAAAAAAAAAAAACAAAAAAAAAAACAAACAAAAAAAAAAAAACACAAAAAAAAACCAAACAAACAAAACCACCAAACAAACAAACTAGCAACAAACCACAACCAGAAACCAATAAACCAGGATATAGGGGAATGGCTTGATGGGATTTTTTGTTTTTAATTTAGATGTTATGTAGAAATAACCTCTGGGATTAAGATTGTACATGGTAAAGATATAAACATTTTTAGGATGTTAGTAATCAAGAAAAAAGTATATTAACTAGAGTGTAGTCTACAGATACTGCCAGATAAAATAAGGGGGAAAAAAAGGAACACAGAAATGCAGATTTTCTGCCTCAAATCTCTGCACTGCATTATCTTCAGATAGAAACCTTGAGAAATGCTATGTGAAAAAATGTTTTTAAACTAGGGAGTCTCATTTCTTTATTCTGTTTCAAAAAAAATCTAAGCTCATAATGACTCATGTAAAACATTACTCAATTACACTACTATTAAGTTCACATGTAACAATACTCAGAAATGAAATGTCAATAGATGCTTGATAATTAATTTTCAAATAATTCTAATTCATCTGTTTTCTAGTATATATATGATTTCTCTGTGAAATTCTAGACTCATGAAGACAAACTTTTCTGGCAATGATGAAGAGAGCCTTGAAATTCAGTGATGAGAAATGGAGGGCTCATAGAAAATGCAACTGTACAAATTACATTAACAAGTAGGGCTACTAGGAGTTCAAACTTGTCTGAAGTCATACATCTTGCTCTCAATGTCATTTCATGTCTTTGAAAGTAGTTCAAGCAAGGGATTCATTATTTCCTCAAGAGAAAGAGTGCTGTGTTGTGCTCAGCCCCACTCATTTCTACACAGATGGACACAGCGCCCACTTTGATTAGCATGAAAGCAATTACTGAAGCTGATAGGAATCGAGTGTTGCTTCTCTTAAGATACTACAGAAATGCATTTGGCTGCAAACTGCAAAGAAGTAACTAATATTACAGCCACAAAGAACCACACAGGACACTGATAGGGAAGTTGCCAAAACAGCTAACACAAAAGTTAAGATTTGAACTTCTTTCCTAGGTCTGGTTCTGTTTTTATTATAATCAATAGCTAAATTGTCATTGACTTGAGCTGACCAAAGTTTAGACTTATACTTTTTTAAAAATAAATATGCAGATATAATTCACTGTGAAAAATAAAGCCATCTGAAACTGACAGGGGGGACCAGGTGTTTTCATCTAAAAAAACCTATTGGGCAGCAGCTGTATACAGAAAATTTGTTTACACCTGTACACCTGCTTAATTTTACCTGGAAAACATTCTGCTTTAGCATTCATTGGACATCTTTGTATCTTAAGTGGAGGAAGACAGAAATTTCAGCTCTGAAATAGAACTGATAAAAGCTTAACCAGATTCTCCTTGTCTGTCAAAACAGAAGCTTTCCCCCTTATTCATCAAACACATTCAGGAGTTTGAGGGACTAGCTAAGGCCAGTATGTCTAAGTGCTATGCTCTGCCTGATCTGATTTAGCATTCAGAATCACAGGGAACAAAGTTCATCAGCCTAATTAAAGCTGGAAGTGCAATAAGGCACTGTTTTTATGATGCTCAAACTACTAACTATGCTGGGCTTTCTAACAGTTGCATCTTTGGCTGCATAGGTACTGGATCTGACTGCCTCATTCCTCCTTTTTGGCAACTTCGTAATCATCCCTTAGCAATGCACAGACTGGGAAGGAAAAAAAAAAAAAAAAACCACAAAAAAAACCCAAGAAAACAAGCAAACAAACAAGCAAACAAACAAAAAAAAAAAAACCAAATATAACTTTTGAAATGACAACTATTAGATACTCAACAATCCAAGTGTCTGGATTCAGTTCAAAACCCTTCCAGAAACTACCAACCCTGTGAGCATGACAGAACCCCCAAAGAAGGTTCAGGCCAATTCTTATCTAAACTGGCTCTCACATTTCCCACTTACACAACATACTAATTATGCTTCTCATTCTCTCTTACATTAGCTAACCTGCCATTGACCTGTTCAGCCATGCGTGATTCATCAGGTTTGCCTTCTGCTTCTAAACACAAGCTATAGAAGACAGCAGCCCTTGAACCCCAACTTGCTTTGGCAAAGTGTGAGAAGTCAATGACAATTCCTTGTCATGAGCCATCAGAAGCCCAGCAGCCTCCTGGAGCTCTGAATCACCACATTACATGTGCTCAGCTTACAATGGAGCTGTTCAAGTTTTATAAATAGCATTTACACAGGGTTTCAGTGTACTTGCGCAAAGGACCTTTTTATTTAAGGGTTGGCCTCACTACAGACAGCCTTGTTACAAGGGGTGAAGTTTATCGGATTAGAAGCAACGCTGTTAGCATTCAGGACACATTTCCAAGTTCATATGACATGTCAGCTGCTTATATATCTTCTAATTCTGCTTCACATATTCCTTTTAAAGTTAAACATGAAGTGACAGAAGTGTAGAAATATCTGTGTCCTGCACTTTGTGAACATAACAGCTAAAAAAATCACCTTGACATGTCAGCTGACAACTGAAAAAATATCTCTGACCTCTGCTGAGGCATTCTGATTTTCTTAACTTCAACTACTTGTAACAGAGAGAGGCACTGAAAATACATAATCATGAAATACACAATTACATATATATAAGTACTCTACAATTATATATATGTACATAAATAAAGCATGAGTAATTTTATTTACATGCCCCCAGATACAGCTTCTGTCTTCGCTCCTCTTTCTATGTCACTACAACTACCTATTCTACTTTACAGAGACATCCCAGAGATCTAAAAAAAAAACCAGCTAGGTAGTTTATTTCACATATTTGTAGGTATTTTCTTTTAAAATGTATCTTCCTTCACTGTCCATTAACAGATACACCACTTCCAGCAGCTAGTGCTTCTATCATTTAGATAAACAGAGCCCTCCCTGCAGCAACTCCTTTCCTCCAGAATTAATTCCCTACTATACTGTTTTTTCTCTCTCTGTCCTCAAGATTCCTTTTTCCATATCAAGGCCAGTGTGGGTCACCCTGGGCTCCAGTGGGACTAGGAATCTAGTGCAAGAAAAGAGATGACCCTCCCCCATGAAAGTGATGCTACATGACATTTTTCCTGTAAGCCTGAGTCTGCATTCTACATTTACTGTACAAACTCCAATTTCTAGAAACAGGTTAACAGGTTAATTTATGATAAACACAGCACATTGTACATTGCTAAAAGATTTCTTCTTAGCATTGCTCACATCTTAATTTTATGTTCAATTCACTACCAAGAAGCTTTTGATCTTTTAATATTCAATATTTGAGAAGTTATATGAAGACCTTTCATTTACCTAATAGTTGGATGATGGGGTTTGTTATGATTTAAATGCACGCTGTTGGGGAGGGGAGAAAGTTGTATCTCTTTAAAAACCACACATGCCCTTCACCATCCTACACATGCTGTTAATTGTATGGAGGCATTTGTTTTGTACCTTGAAAGGTGAAGAGCTTCAGCAACCTTGTCAAGATTCTTATCTGTACTCAGAGGATGGGCCTAATTTTAATCTTGCTTAGTTCTGCATTTATCAGAACTGACTACACACTGAGGACAGTAAAACTGGTCAACTGTAAAACCAGTAGGAGAACAAAATTTTGTGGCAAACTAGATACCTGTAACTCTTTGCAGTGTTTCTCAGATAATGGGTCACAATCAGAACAATGGGAAAATTGCAGTAAAAATGTTACTTCAATAAATAAAGAGACCAAAAACTTTAAAAGTTGGGTGTTACTGGAAACAGCAGTGCACATTTCAAAGATAAAACAAAAGGAGGCCTATTATAAAAATCCTTATCTTCAAATTGGGTAAACAAGCCACCTGAAAAATTTGAGAAATTAATACCTAACCATTTAATCCATTGTACTGATTTTTCTTTTTGGTATTTGCTACAGTTATTTGGATAACCTTCTTATTCTAAAAAGTCATTATTGCTGTCTGTGATGGATATTTCTGAAAAGTCTAGCTAAGATGAAGCTAATGTTTCTGTTTCAGGGAAGAAAGTGTCTTCAAATGTTCTTTGAAGGCTCTTCATAATGCTCCATAATAGAGATGATACTTAACCTGAAGACCAACCATGCATAGTGCAATATATGGTTGCTAAGTGAAATGTATGAATGAATAACTTCTTGACCAAAGGAGTAAGAAAACTATGAGATATTCTGCAATCACAGTCTTTTGGAGATGTAAGGGATGAAGGCAGCCTTGGCAGTAGTGCCTAACGAGATGATGGAATTTTGGACCTTGAGAGAAGGAAGCAGAGCAAATCACAATATTATAACCCTGGACTTCAGCCTCTTCCAGGATCTGCTTGGAGGAGTCCCATGGGATAAGGCCCTGGAGGGAAGAGGGGTCCAAGAAACTAGTTAATATTGAAGGACCACCTTCTCCAAACTCAAGTGTGCTCCATCCCATTGCGGAAAGTCAGGCAAAAATCTCAGAAGGCCTTCAAGGATTAACATGAAACTCATAGTAAAACTCAAGCATAAAAAAGAAGCATACAGAAGGTGTAATTAGACTGCCATTCCAAACTGAACAGTGTGCATGAGGGGGTCCAGACAACATATTGATTAAACAGAAGAAAGTTATAGGAGGAGATTACTTTAATTTGCTCATGTTGGCATCATATATACTAATTTTAGCAAGCACAGTATCCTTTCCCTCCTATGAGAAACCAAAACTGCTTGCAGGGCTCCTCTGTACCCTTGTTTAATCTGGAATACTGTGATTGGAATTTGTCACTATAGGAGCTACATCTGATGTTACAGCCTGAAGCGGAGCTAAACCAAAATAAACAATCTGCTCTATACTGCTTAGACTAATACGACAGTGATGTAAACCCCAGCACAGTGGAAAATGCATAAATGGGCTGCCACACAGCACATGTACACACAAAACCAGCAACACAGCTCAGAAGTTTTATGACTAATATGGAGTGGGTGAAAGAAGCCTTGCTTGGACTTTGGCTTTCCTATGCAGCGGTATATTTTTTGTGAGTGCGTTAATGTGGAAAATATGCTTATTATTTCAAAAGTCCCTAGGAATTTTCTGCTGCACTGAGACAATATCTTTTTCTAAAAAAAAAATATAAATAATAAAATAAATAAAGTTTACTCACGTATTTGTTTTATTACAACTTATGTAAAGTTATTAGGGTGGGATAGCTAAATGGGATTATTTTATCATAAATATCTCACAGTGACACAACTGTGCAAATATTTGTCTCAATATCTTGTGTTTGAATACAGTATTGTATTCAATCCTTCTATGTCTCTCTCTCTGGTTTTTGATTTAGGGTCTCTGGAGCTTTGCCAGTGCTCAGCTGTTCATTCCAGTTGCACATACACGCTCATTTATGCAGTCACATTGAAGCCCAAATATGGTTATTCCTTCTACCCAGGTTCACTTGATCGGGGGGTGGGAAGGGGGAAATGTTCTGTTAAATTCATCAGCTGGAATGATGGCTGACCTTAAATCTAGAGTCTTACATGCAATCATTTTTTTCCTTTTCTCTCTCCCCAAGCTAAGAGACCCCTGCAAAGGCAACTGACTGAGCAGGTCACATTCTTCCATAAAGATACAAAGAGGTTATCTTGTTCAAACAATTTTATTTCAGGAAAAAAGAGGATGGAATAAAAAGGAAGGCAACAAGGTCAATTCAATAACACCACAGACTGTATTCTAACTGCTTTACTATGTATACGTTTTCAGCTCCAAAGACGCATTTTCACACAGAGCATTTTTATATAAAAAGGCAAGAAAAAACAGCAACAACAACAAGAAAAATGTGAGTAAAGCAGCTCATGAAAGTTAAAGGACTACAAGGAAAAAAGCTCCTCTCCCCACACCAGGCACAATTTATATGGCACCAGTGCAAGCTTTTCCATATAGTCCTGCCTGTGACCTCAGCTCTTTTCTCAAAGGAGATGTGGTTATCTAGCCTGAGTGATAGCTCAGCTCTTGTGTTCTTCTCATCAGAGACCCCTACACGAGCTGAGCTAAAGTGTAACAGCTAAAATTTAAAATTAATACTAAGGAAGACACTTAAAAAGCAGAAGATACCCTCTTGCACTTTGCAGAGAAAGAGCTGGCTTTTTACAAACACCCTGCTCTGCTTTCTTGCTCCTGCCTTGCTGATAACCCAAAGTGTGAACTGCTTGTTTTCCTTATTGCTGCAGATCATGTGCTGGGTGCTGGCAAGGCAGAACTCAGGTCTCACTTGCCACTTTCGATTGCGCCATGAGACCACAGAACTGCAATATTCGCAAGTTTAGAATTCCTCTTGATGTTTCAAATTCTTGCTTTAAGCAGCTTTTTCTACCACATCCTACTAACAAAGGCATCATGCTTTGCTTGTACTTGTTTCTATTCTCAAGCTGTATCTCCGACTGAATCTGGGTATTTTCCAGTCTCCCTTCCCCCATTAAGGCAGCTTCCAGACAGTAGAAATCTTCAGACCTACCCCTAGATGGGGCTACTGTCCACAAATCGCTGCACAGGGAATACAAATTCAATTCCCCGAGCACAAGAAACTGAAATTAAATGCTATTTATTAATCTCCTGCCCATTTATTAACCCACTCATCCTTCATAGATACTTCTTTGGCCTAGGCTGGCACACGGCAGTGATCATATTAAAACCTTTAACTCTCTCTCATCCCTTTTCTGCCATAAAATAAGAGCTATTATAAAACTAGACAGAAAAAGGAAGAGCTAACAACTGCTTGAAGAAAGCTCTAGATGCTTTCAGCTTAGCAGCAGCCAGCAAGTGATGCAGGGACAATTGTGTCATGAAATCCTACACTGAGATATTTCAACAAGATATAATGATTTTGAAAACACCTAGGGAAGCATATATTAATTTTTCTGCTTAACTTAAATGGCACAGCATCTTTCACATTAATTGCCATGCAAGTTCTCTTTTATATTATTTTCTGTTTTCACTTCCCACTTGTTTTAGCTGTTTGCAATCAATGAGCATTACATTTTCAAAAGCCAAAGCAAATCTGTAGAAAACATGTTTATAACCCAAATATAATAATTTAATGAATTCTTTGTGATTTTAGAAAGATCAAAAGAGTCATCATAGAATCACAGAATAGAATCATAGAATAGTTAGGGTTAGAAAGGACCTTATGATTGTTAAATTCCAACTCCCCTGCCATGAGCAGGGACACTTCACACTAAACCATGTCATCCAAGGCTCTGTCCAACCTGGCCTTGAACACCAGCAAGGATGGAGCATTCACAACTTCCCAGGGAAACTTATTCCAGTGCCTTATCACCCTTACTTTAAAGAACTTCTTCCTTATATCCAATCTTCTCCAGTTTAAGTCTGAACCCATTACCCCTTGTCCTGTCACTACAGCCTCTAATGTTCATCCCCAGCATCTCCATAGTCCCCCTTCAGATACTGGAAGGTTGCTATAAGGTCTGTTATGACATATGTGATTTCACATACTGGAATGAACAGTGATGACAGAAACAGACAAAAAACTTACTGTAAATATTTACAGGTCCATTTCCACTTAATTGCTTCAGGGACCCATCCTGCGCTGACCTACACCCTGAAGTCGTTTCCACTTAAACTGAGAGTGCAACTCACTGTAATATGTTTTTTTTTTTTTTTTAACTATCTAAGAGGATAAAAACAGGAAGAAAAGAATTCAGTCCTCTATGATTATTAGTCGCTGTCAAAGTGATGTTTATGCTGTTTCTTTCCATTCTAACACTAAGACAGTGAGACTCTGCAGTTGGTTTTCTAGAACTAGTTCTAGAAATTTGAATGTTCACCTTTCTGTAAAGGAAATTTATAGAAGAGTTGGCAGTACTACTGTATGAAAAGATGAAACAATTCCATGCCAAATAAAGAAGAAAAAAGAAAAGGAAAAATGAAAAGGAATAAAGAGCTTGCATAGTAGAACAAAGCAATCAAATGGAAGTAGACAGAATAATTATAGATGTCTGAATAACACTCCAGATGGCATTTGGGCATCACAGTTAATAAGCAGGCTGTTTCAGGGGACCAGCATGTTAGCACATTATTGCAACAACTGGAAACCACCAGCTGAAGCATGTCTGTCTGATTATCCAGGGAGCAGGCTACATGCAGCAGCGAAGCCCAAGAAAAACAGTGTCAAGATGCTTACTTTTATGACAGGTTCAGGGACCAATCTTTTTTAACAGTAAGGAAATGCTTAAAAGAAGAGATAACTAGCAGCCATAACTACCAGTCATTTCATGAAGAAGTGGTTTTAAGACATTACTATGATTGCCACAGTCACAAATTCAGGCAATAGAATCTCTATCTTTCTCAGTAAAATTCAAACTGAAAAATTTATTCATTTCTTGAGAAGAGATGCAGAAGAAAATCTCATTAGACAGCCACCTTTATCTGCAGACATATCTGCACTAATACCAGATAGGAATGGTGGGTGGAGGAAGGTGAACCTACAGAAGCTTCCTTTGAATGGTTCCTGGTTCCTCTGGGTTCACAGACCAGAGGGAAACTGAATTCAGATATAAAATTTTGAAAAGTATTTTTCTGAGAAAAATACCATTTACTAAATAGAAAATCAGATTTATCAACTGTTAAAGGAAAAAAAAAAAAGAAAGCTTTGAAAATCTTTAGAAAAACAGCTGTCAGCAGAAAACAGAAGATGAAGCAAAACCATGATGTCAGTGTGATTTTACACCTTTAAACCTTTGAGTATTTTTCAGACAGTAGCTTAGGTCACTAATGAAAATAGTTTATTAATGTTTAACCAGCTCCCCGTGAGGCACAGCAAAACCCTCACAGTTCATTATGATGAGAGGCCCTTTTTGTTTGTGCTCCATATTGAAGACCTGAATTTTGAATAGGTGGGAAGTTGATCAGCATAAAAGAGCTTGTCGAAGTGCAGATGAAAACTTCTGAAGTTCACAACCGCTTTATGTCTCTTTTTGGGCTCACAGTCTCCTGTTTTCAGCATATTCATATTCTGTCAACAGAATTTTTGTTAATATAATGCTGTTGAATAGCGAGCCCGTAAAATGAGACTGGTAAATCCCAGCTTTATTCTCTAATGAATGCCTATCAAATATGTTCAGATTACCTGTCAATGAGAAGATGTTTTTAAACTTCTGGCTCTTCAAGCCATGTGGGAACCAAAAAATCCCAGCACTTCTGGGATAATCATTCCAGTAAGAGAAAACAAGCAATCAGAACGTAGCTGACAATCACGGTAATTATGCCTGCAAAGTGCAATAACTTGTACCTTTATAGCTATTATGTTTCCCAGACAGAAAAAAAAAAAACACTCGCAGTAAAAATAGATAAATATGTTAGGGTTAAATAGTTACCATTTATATAAAGCCTCCTTTTCATTAAAGCACTGTAAGAACTCAAGAATTTGTAACATGTAAGAATTTTCATAACAAGGAGCGATGTCCCTGCACCTAAGCAGAAGCTTAAGGTTTGGAAGAGGTAGGCTGAGAATCTTCTGTCAGAGATTTTCTGGCTATACATGCAGGGAGGTCTTTTCTACACAGGCAACCAGAAGAGATACTCAGAAACAAGTATCCCACAATAAATATCCTCATGTAGTTACATGTTTGAAGGGACTGTATAGTGTAGATATTCTGTTCTAGAAAAATATGCACTTGCTTAGAAATTCAGCAAGACATGCAGACTGCAGCAGTTATGAGAATAGCTTTTCCATTTAAATCCCTTGCTGCAAATAAGCCTTTAATATCACTTACCCATGTTTTACAGATGAAGAGCTGAAGCAGATAATATTTTCCTACCTCAAAAAGGAAGGTGTATACATTAAAGATGGCGTGGTTTAATTCCCTTAGTAATGAACCCAATATAAAGAATTTAAGTAATAAATAGTGAAGTAAAGGATGTCGTATGTATAACTCCTGCTGCTTACTTATAATCAATTGAAGGGTACAGCAGTAAACACAAGCTTTTCACTCTCTAAAAGTAAATCACTGCTTTAAACTGCATGAAATACAGCACAATTATATCACTGCACTATTTTAGAGGCTAAGGACTGAAAACTTCTAGGAGGGTGGGCATGATATCAAAAATTTACCAACGGATTTTGTTGTAGTGATACAAGGGGGATATTTATAAAAACTAAAGGAATGGTCTTCTGATTTGGCTTTTTTTAATCTTTTTATGACAAAGATTTCTTTTTGTTTGCATAGGCTTTCTGCTCAAAGAAGAGTAGAAGATAGAAGCTTCCAGGGCTCTGATATCTGTAGCGGCAATAAACAGCCTGGTAGGACTGTCAAATGCATCAGAAATCTGACAGGAGGAGCGAAGGAAAAGGCAAGGAGTGATTCTAACCAGATCAGACTTTAAATTTTCTAATGCAGATTATTTTTCAATATTATTATATTTTTATTAAAGGCATACAAAATAGACTATATACTTTTGCCAGCATTTGTCATCTTCCCTGACACATGCCTCAATTGTACTTTATTGCTTTCTCTGAATTCAACTCTTTATACCTGGCATTGAATTACAGTTATAAAGGTATTTATGGCCGCAGTTCAGGTAACCAAGAATGATGCCAGTTTTCAAAAGCAAATGAACCAACATTTTTCTCTTTTTCTGTTTCTTTTTTTGAGGAGATTATGTTTGTTTATTTTTGAAGTAAAAGCTTCAATTACTTCCTCTGGAATGTTAATATTCTGAATAATAATGCAGATCATTTTCTAACACTTGTGCATTGCCAGATGAAGCTATAGAAAATGAAAAGGAAAGCTGATAACTGTATTAATTACATTATTCAGATAGATCTACAGAGGATGTCTTCTTTTCCCCAGAAAACACAACATAGTCCTGGGCACTGAGGGGAGATTTTCTGACCTACACTGTACATATGCTTGACAGTTGAAGCAGTCAGAGTGCTTTGAGGGGAAGTCCCTAAGAGTGTGCAAAGTTAAAAAACACTGTGGGATATCAAGAGTCACTCAAGGACATACAATAAACTGTCTACATCATGGCAGGCATGCCTCAGCCAAATATCCTTGTATACATACAATAACAAAATCAAGGAGCACCATATTTGCATAAAGATATACAGTACAGATCTGAAAATACATTTAAGACAAAGAACCATCCTGATGCTCAAGTTAAGTAGATTATATGTTTTGTTGCACAGAATTTGGAAGTAAAGCTGTACAAGCAGGAGAGACTTTGTTTATATACAAGGCAATAGAAAATTCACCCATGGCAGGAACTCCGCTTTAGATGCATGCTGAAAAACTAATGAATTAGGTTAAACCCACACTCAATAGCAAAAAATTCAACTGCGATTACTATTGCCAAATTTTTCAATTTCCCAATTTTTCAAAAACCAAAGCAGTTTAAATACACTCTAACAAGTCATTGAAAATTTTAACCAGACAAGAAAGCCTGACCCTTTTTCTCTCTTTCTTAATCAATAGCTCCAAACCACAGCTGTAAAATGTAGTTAAATAAAATCTTTAGTAATGCAAACAGAACAATATCTGTTGAGGAGCAGTGATATCCCTTAAATACTCCTCTTGGCTATATTCATGTTCTGTATAATAATTTTGTCACAACTGTTTTCTAAAAGACACTGTGTATATCATATCACACAGATTACACTTGAGTCTGTTTAAATGAAAAAAAGAACTGGCTTAAGGTTAACTCTAACTGTTGTTACAGCATAAAGTTGTAAAGACAAACCAGTCACTTCAAACTCTTCATGATATTTATGCTGCTGCAAAATGCATTTTTATAGCCTCAGCACTTGTTAGGCATTAAATAGCTGTCAGAGGAGATTTCCAGAGTAACCTTGTTAGGTTTTAACACAGGTTTCACAGCACAGCCAGCCTGACTCACTAAAATTGCCTAGCTCAGGTATAAGCAGCTATACTGTACAGTCTTACATAAGTTACTGTGTCCTTCCCTGTCGTTACAAGAGAGCAAAAATCCCTCCCTGTGTTCAGTGGGACTGCTCACTAAAACTAATTGAAAAAGATAAAAGCTACCTATGTGAAATGCTTATTTTTCACAGTACCAAATTGCTCTACTACATGTTGTTTCCTCAATAGAACTTTTGACAACTTTGATTTTACCTCCATTTTGGGGCAAGTCCCACTGGCTGGCTGATTCAAGCTCAGTGTTGGAGTGGAAGCACTGTCAGCAAAACTGGCAAATAAGCATCAGGTGGGCAACTGGGAAAGCAAGAATCTGAATTACTTTGGACCCATGCTATACACAAGAAAACAGAAAATTTTGAGGTTAGCTAGGAGGACCCTGTGGGCTTCTACTATGAGACAGATTTAGAATGAAGCAGGTATGGAAGTAATCAGTAAACACTCCCACATATGAAAGTAGAAAAATAAGGCAACAAAAGCCATTGAGAGTAAAATCTTAAAGCATGCCAATGAAGAGGACTTCTATAGGAAAATCTTCAAGAACCGCCACTGAAGAAATGGAGGGAGTGACAGCAGCGTCAACAGAGTGTTACCATGACAGCTAGAGAATAACGGTGCCAAGAAAGGGGAAAAAGAAGCAGCCCAGAAAGAGAAAACCAGGCAAAACTTTATATGAAGTTAGGGTAGAGTAAAACACTGACACTAAGCCAGGAAAAAGTAGCTGTTGGCTTCATTGCAAGCAGGTTCTCTGGAGTGGAGAGCATGGCATCTGTTGAAAACACAGAGGGCAACATGGTCTGATCTGTTCTGTACAGGTACTTACACCACGCTCACCACCATAATGCGAATGCCCTCCAGCAGTGCATTAAGCTACATGATTAACATCTGCTAGCAGTTGTGCTAATTTCTATCATTCTATCACATACTACAAAACCAATAAGAGTTAAAGAAGCTCTTAAAATCAGGGCTTTTTGAGGCAGGAAGATGGTTAATGGGTATTCAGGTTAATGTACATCCCACTGAGTTCTGTCAAGACTGTAAATCACCATCCTAGGATAAATTTTTATTTATCCAGAGACTACAGTGTTCATTGCAGGTAGCATCATGACACAGCCCTTGAAATGCTAAGTTACAGGAAATAACTTTTCAAGCAGGCTGCCTACAATTTACAGCAAAATTTCACACAAACCCATTGTAAAGTGCAAGAGTTCCAGTTAAATCCCTGTGGCCTGATTCTTTCATTTACAACCAGTTGATCCTTATGTGACACAAACTACTTTCAGTATTTTTTCCTCATTTAACTCTGTGTAAGGAAGAACAAACAGGTTTTTTAAATCATGTCTGACTTCTCACTTCCTTATCTTAATTCACCTCCCAGTAACAAGTTAGGACAAAAAAATATTAGCAGTGACCATCCATTACAGGGGAGAGCTACATCACTTATTGAACAGTTACTTAAACTGTGACAAGAATTAAAACACTCTGGTCATTCAATTTCTGTTTATCAAGTAGTTAGCACAGAAAATAATTAATCAGAACCACTGTAGTGTTACATAAGAAATAATTATTCCCCTTCATCACAATTCAGCTGAATTTCAAGGATCTTGAAAGAAGTTTTTCTTGAACAGTATGTTATTTTCTTATGGGGTGGATACCACAAAGTCATACCTCTAAAAGGTCTCTTTATTCATTTCAAAAGGAGACAGAACAGCATTACGATTGTCTTTGGGATAAGTAAAATGTGTGGGTGGCTGCATGCAAATAGTATTATACAGTGTGGGTAATTGCTTAGTCGTGCCTTTCAGTTAACTAAGCTTAGTCTTGGGCTTTTTTTGCCTCAATTAGCTACGCAAGTCAGCTTGAATGTTTCACTTCTGGGAGAAATTTCACAAGCACTTCAGTCTCCATTTTATTGTCTGAACAGAATTTATTAATAGGTGGCTACTGAAGGAAAAGTGCCAGAGATTTATTATTGATGGAAATTTGCAGCTCTCATTCTCGGTAGATAGCAGGTAAAATATTTTAACAGTACACAACTTCCCTGTAAAACCTTTTTTTGTTCTGGGGTTACATCCTAAAGAGAAGGAATCAGAATGAAAATATTAGCAGTGTGCCCACTGGTCTTTACAATAAATTTATTATTGGAAATTAACTGGAAACAAAGGTCTTCAGAAAAAATATAATATTCTGATAAACTTTACATACATTAAGAAAAATTAGAAAGTTTGTCAGTGTTTTATTCCATGGGGTGACTGTAACATTTTTGGCACAGTAAATACTAGGGAAAAAAGAAAATCAGGTTTCTAACCTAAAACCTGTTTCCAGCATTAAAATCTATCTCTATCTCCCTCAGCTGTCACCTGTGATAAAGGGAAGAAAGACTGGAACTCTTTTTCTTTTCTTCTGACAGCTGCTGTTCCACAACAGGCCAGCCATCCTGCTGTGGTTTGACACATCTTTGTCAAGCAGGCTGCTTCCGCTACATGAAGGCACCTGATGCTGGAAAGACCAGACAGAGGACTAGCTACGACAGCAACACAGACACAACAATGACTGAGGAGGGGATTTTCGAAAAGGTTCAAGTAATTTATGATCAAAATCCCACTGAAAATTAATCATTGTCTGGGCTCCAAAATTACTATATTCTTTCGAAGACAAACCAAAGAAGCCTACCTTCAAAAAAAAAAATCATTATAACATTTTCTCTAGCTTACAATGAATGTATGACTAGTGATGGGGAAGAGTTTAACAGCTGTGAAATGCAACTCTTCCTTAGGTTTTATTTCTTGCACCCTTCTAAGAAAAGGTCTTTGTGTTAGGTAACTCAACTCCTTGTTGCAGATGGGCTTGTCTCTAAATACTCTAAAATAATATTTTTCATTCTATAGAGCTCATATGAATGTTCAGACACTATTTCAAAATCTTGGACATTTTCATTATGTGTTATGTTAGACATCTTTAGAAAATCCTACCCTGGATTCCCAAGCCCAAACCAAAAAATAAAATTGTGAAGAAGGAACTTGCTTTTATGGTGTGCAGGGTGCTTCAGTCCTGCCCTTAAAGGCATATATTAAAGAAGCTTTTTCAGAACACCAAATGCTGAGTGCCTCAGAAGAGAGCTAGGAAGTTCTTGACACTTGCATCTTGACAGATGCATTCTGGCCTTATCACTTCTGCAAGTAGCTTGACAATGGGAGGCTAAAAAGGACTGTTAGGTCCAGGCTGCCTTACATGAAAGAAACTGAGAAGTCTAACTAAACCACTTGGCTGCCTATTTTATGGTACTGAGACAACAAATGGCAGAACATAACAACAACTTGGACTCAGGATAACTTGTATTATTTTTCTCACAGAAAACCTTGAAAACGTTTGCTGTGCTGCTTCGCATCTTCCTCTGGAATGTCAAATGTACTAGAGAACACAGCAAAAGGCCAGAAAGAGTTTGGGGCAAAAGCACGGAAGATTTAATCCTGCCCTGTTAGTCTAGTTTGGTAACACAGAACACTTGAAAAATTACAGTATGTCCTGTACAGTTCAACATGCCAGTCTGTATTTTTCGCCTCTGGTTAGCAAACAGTACAACTTAACCACATCTCAATTTACAGCTGTGTGATAGCCAGCTTCAACTGCTGTCAGTCATGCAGCCCCTAAGGAAATTAATCATAATCATAATTTTGCACAGTGACTCTGCAAAGACTTTGGCATTAAAAAGCCTGACTATCCTTGTCAGAAAGGTTTTTAAACTTTTACTTATGACAGTATGTTCTCAAAGCTTTGTATAGGGAAACGATTGCTAAAGATAACTAGGCAAAGTTCTAACTCACTCATTTTTGTTTCCTCTGCTAGAATAACTTCTTGATTCTAATTAATTAAAGTACACTTGTCATGTCAGGAGCTACTGAAGCTGTCATAAGGATATTATTTGTTTTTTTAATAGAGGGAAAAGCTCTGAATCATTCTGACATGAAGAAAAAGTTTTTCTACGTAGATGCCAGAGCTACACAATTGGTTTCAAGACCCTGTTTTTTCACTGCTTGGCATTTTGAATGAAGTGACCTAGAAACGATAAAGTCATTTATACACTAAGGTGGCATTACTCGTAAATAGCTCAGACCAGGTTGTCAGAAAAGTAAGGTTAAAGGAAAATGAAAACAAAACAGTCAAGAGAGCTGATGCACTACCTCAACTAAAATGGAAGAGGCAGGTGGACAGCTCAGCTCCAGTCTCAGGCCAAAAAAAGTGAGGATGCTGCAGCCCCAGTGTGCAGACAGACCTGGAAAAGTGACACACAGTGAAGAAACCACCAAAATCAGAGTCGTGCTAACACCTCCCTGGAGCCCTCAGCCCACAAGTGAGGTATGAAAGCAAACAGTTTTGTTATTCCTTGTTTCTGACAAGAACTGAGCTTAACTTTTCAAACCTAGCAGTCAGCAAAGAGCAAGTAAAATCAGCTTCAAGGTTTTTCTCATGAAATAAGGAAAACTGTCAAGTACCACACTTGACTGGACTGTCTTGGAAATAAACTAAATGCAAATGTCCTTTATATGATGGGGCATCCTTGTTGCTATTGTATTTTCTAATTTACAATGACAGACAGATGCAAAAGTGCCAGAATAATAAAACTGAGGTAGCTGCATGGAAAAACATAGAATCATAGAATAGTTAGGGCTAGAAAGGACCTTAAGATCATCTAGTTCCAATCCCCCTTCCAGGGACAGGGACACCTCCCACTAAACCATGCCACCCAAGACTATGTCCAACCTGGTCTTGAACACTGCTAGCGATGGAACATTCACAACTTCCCTGAGCAACACATTCCAGTGCCTCACCACCGTTACAGTAAAGAATTTCTTCCGCAGATCCAATCTAAACTTCCCCTGTTTAAGTTTCAATCCATTAACCCTTGTCCTCTCACTACAGTCCCTCATGAAGAGCTCCTCCCCAGCATCCCTATAGGCTACTTCAGATACTGGAAGGCTGCTATGAGGTCTCCACGCAGCCTTCTCTTCTCCAGGCTGAACAGCCCCAACTCTGTGTGAAGGATGTATTAGCAGTGTGCCTCCTTTAAACTTGTAGTCTTGTGTAGAGCCATTTTACACTTCAGTGAAACTGTCTCTGATCAGAATTTCCTGCAACACCTTAGGGGGAAAAAAACTGCATGCAAAATCACATCAACAAATGTTTCTGAATGCAAAGGTCAGAGAAGAACCAAACTGTTTTCAAGATTACATTATCAAGAAAGATTCCCCGAGTGAGTGAAACATCAATAAAAATAAAAGAGTCCTGAGAACACAAGCTGAAAATTGTTTGCTTGCAATTATTCCATTTATTTTTGTGATGTGTCTCTCTGTTGACACATTTATCCCAAAAGGATACTCAGTTTTCATGGTAGAAATAGCATGCAAAGAATATGGAATTTTCCTTCAATGAAAAGTGTGGAAGCACACATTAAAAATTAGAAAATAATTTTCCAGTACTGACAACACTGAATCTTTATTTCCCTGGTTATCTCTGCTCTTCAATGATCAAATAGCAGAAGAACTAACATACTGGTATCTCAAATTGTGCAATTTGTAACCTAAGCAAGAGCAAACAAAAAGTACAGAAGCCAATTTATCAATGGGAGGTGGAACCTATTAAGATTTCACTTATGTTTGGCATTTATTATTTTAATATTCAGGTCTTTCTTTTTGCAGTCTGCACAATTCTCTTCATTAAAAATTTGAAAATATACAAATATATACTTATGTCCCAGGGACATTTTTCCGAAACATTTGTATGTTTTTGATATAAACATGGGCAAGCACTATTCAAAAAATCTAGTCTAAATGTGCACATATATATATAATTTAGAATATATATCTACATATGCAGATCAGGTAAACCTCTGCGAACTTTTCTGCCTATTTAAGTACCCAATCTGCTCACAAAAAATACTTCTATTTTATTCCTGGTGAAACAGATAATAGGTAATACCTCATAATTGAATTATTTCTTCCTAAACCTATTAGTACAAACATGAGCACTCACGAATTATTTCAAGCACAAGAGAATTGCTTCCCACAAAAGAAGTTACTCACACCATCACGCTGTGCCACACAAGTCTTTATACAAGGAAAATGTGTCTAATCTAAAAAGGATCAGACTCAAACTTTTCTCTCAGAGACAAACCCAGAATTTTAAAGAAACAAACTGCTGAATAGTTAATGAATATTGCATATTAGGACAATTTTATCCCTTCGCAAATTTTTAGACAAGGATAAGACATCACAGATGAAGACAGATGCCTGTACTAACATCAAATCTTTCAACTGTTTTCACTGCTGTCAATTAAGGAGCAATCTTTTCTAGAAAGGAGCTGATGATTTTGAATGTCCTAGATTTGGCAGTTC
This sequence comes from Forpus xanthops, assembly GCA_032466535.1. Lineage (NCBI taxonomy): Eukaryota > Metazoa > Chordata > Aves > Psittaciformes > Psittacidae > Forpus > Forpus xanthops. The sequence goes on from JASSUY010037193.1 coordinate 18,713, forward strand.
CTGAAAAGACCCTTTCATGGATTTTGAGGGTTGAATTCATGGCAGTTCTTGCACAATAAACGTTTCTAGTATTTTCTAAGGATGATCGTGTCAGTCACAAATTAAGGAACACCTTCACCAGCTCAAGATTTTCAAATATAAACTGTATATTGGGAGTAAACAGGGCTGCTCTTTAAGACTGATCATTTTTTATTTACTATTGCCAAAGAGAACTGCCAGTTGTTCCTAAGAATTTTATTATATAAAACGCTACAAGATTTCTGCTTTTCCCTCACTATTGACAAATATGAATGAATATCTGGGTGCTGAAAGATAAAGTGAGAATGCAAAGCTATTCATGATCTCTGCAAACTGCTAGCTGCATAGCCCCTTTTTCCAATGCAGAAAATGCTGCCAAATATTTAACAGACCACGTGGTCGAGTGAAGCATTTTGCTGAAGACTAGCTGTAAAACTGAATCTGAGGGAAATGGATGTGATACCAGCACAGTGGCAGAAAATATCAGAGTTAATGTCAAAATTATACATGACCCTTTTTCTGAGACTGTGCCTACTTATTACTCACATTTGCAATTTGGGAATACTCTATTCCCCGTTGCTAGTAGAGAATCAAGCTACCATGGTGTTTCACAGCAGCATTCTTCATTGCTGTGTAACCAAAAGACTGCAGCCATCCTACTGCTTCCACCTATTTGCATTGAATTGCTATTCATTTCCAGTGAGCTATTCCAATCATGAGTTTATACATCCCTTTAGCTACAACAGTGTACATGCCTTAGGTGCCTTTAACATGCTATATGACAATTCCTCCTCCAAAACCCATGTAATGTAAAAGATGGCTAAAAAAAGAATAACTTGGGGACATGACAGTGTTTATATGACAGCATGCACAAGAGGAATAGCAAGAAGCGTTTTGCACCAGTCTTGTTCTCTTGCCTTAGACTAACGCTTCATCCACTGGATTATATTGAATTGCTGTGAATAATTCCCCTCATGCAGTTTGCAAGGTATGATTAATTTTGCATAAGCCATTTACAAATACTACCCTAAATCTTATAAACCAGGGACTGCAAGGTAATTGCTCCAATTTGATTCTTTGAAAGCATATGGATTCTGTATTAAAGAACAAATCCTGAATTTCATTAATGATTTGTGGAACATGATTATCATACCTAAAATCTGAAGCCAGTAAAAGATAAAAAATGAAAGCAGAATATAAATTATCCACCACCAGTGCCTTATTATAAGGAGAAAAAAATATTTAGAGGGGAACTGATGATGCCTGAGGTTCACACTGCTTTAGCCTGTAACAGGCTGACATGCCATATTTCATGGTGTAATGTAATCACAGTTGCACTTTTTTATTGTCCAATTCTTCTGTATCCTGTAAATATCACTACATAAGCCTATAAATAATAGTGTGGTAGCTAATTGGGCCACAGCTATATTTTTTTACTTCCTTTATGCATTCTATGGTATAAAACTAGTGTGAGCCTGGTAATGCTAGGAAAAATAAGCACAATCAGCCTTTCCTATATGAAATTGCATGTTTTAAGATCTGGCTAAGTGGGTTGGTGGGAATTCATATTGCTAAATAAAGTAAAAATTAACCGTGGAAAAATCTTCATACAATATTACAGCATTTTGCATTCCATACCTATGAAGAGACTTCCAAATCTTTTTCTGAGAGTTTTCATTTATCCTTATTCTCCTTTATTTGGGCAAGTAGCTTATGTGCTCAAATTCAGCTACAGATGGAGAATGAGAAAAATAATATCAAATACAGTTAAGAAAAATTTGAAGTAGCTTTTAAAAGTATAATATTATAGAAGTTTGTATGATAAAAACCATAGTCTCATAGTCTTCCAGGGCAAAAAGTAACTGCTAATTATAGACTGTATGAGCTGGCACTCCCATTCCTTAGTCCCAAGTCAAGAAGGGCACCATTTCAGAAGGTAAAAGATTAGGTACTGTAGTTGTATGACCAGATCACATGCCCTACTGTCGTAGGTTCAGCAGCAGCAGTCATTTTTCTTCGTAGTAGTAGCTGTTGCAGCGCTGTGTTTTCGACTTTCAGCCTGGGAGCAGCACTGATAACACCGATTTTTATAGTTATGGCTCAGAATATTTTGGTCCGACCAAGGACTTTCTGAGTCTCATGCTCTGCCAGGGAGAAGGCAAAGCTGGGAGGAAGCAGAGACAGGACATTTGACCCAAACTGACCAAGGAGGTATTGCATACCACAGCACGTCATGCCCAGCATGTAAAAACGGAGGGCAGAGATGCAGAAGGGTGGGGGGGTGCACTGCTTGGTCAGGCTGGGTATAGGTCGTGAGTGATTGTATTCTTTTTCCTTATATTTCTCTTATTATTATTATTGGTGGCAGCAGCAGGGGTTTGTGTTGCACCTTAGTTACTACACTGTTCTTATCTCAACCTGCGGGAATTGTATTCTTTCGATACTCCTCCCCATTCCCCCAGGAGCTGGGGGGAAGAAAGAGGGGGGGTGAGTGAACTGGGTGAGTTATAGTGGCTTAAACCATGACACTTACTTTTAAGAAAAATACTAACTGATTGAATATTTATGAACAGCTACAGGACTTTGAGAAGAAACCTCAAGCTAAATCACCCAACATATTATTTAACCAAACCTTCCCTCATGCTTTAACTACAATTTTCTGAATTTGATGTAACAGAAGTCTCAGCCTATTAACTAGTACAGCCTTATAGGTTTATATGGGCTTAGAAGGAGAAACTGTGGCGTCACCATGAAGTCATCCTGGTGATCTTTGCCCTTGTTTTTGAGGATTTGTTTCTTTTACAGTATTTTATTCTAACTTCTGCTGATAGGTATCAAGGTTAATGGAAACTCAGGCCATAGTGTGCCTTTGAGATTTAAGTATCTTAAATTTTACACATAGGTCTGCTGCTTTCATTAAATTAACTTTGTTGAATAGTGCTCTGATTTTTATGGATTAGCCTGTCTCTTTGTCCTCAGATGGATCAGACTCAATTTACCTGGTGGATGAACCAACCAAAACCCCTAGGAACAAATCAAGCAAGATAGCTTTCTTTTTTTATGTGGGGTGGGGTTTTTTTTTGGGTTTGTTGGGTTTTTTTGGGGTGTGTTTTTTTTTGTTTTTTTTTTTTGGTTTTTTTTTTTTGGTTTTTTTTTTTTTTTTTTGTAGGTTTTTTTGTTTTTGTTTTGTTTTTTTGGCTTTTTTTTTGTTTGTTTTTTTTTTTTTGATATTTTAATTAAAAAAAAAAAAAAGATTTTGTAAGTAAGCTCCAATTCTTTTGGTGGATATTATTATCAAATAAAAAAGGCTTTCTACCTGATATATATTTTCTTGCATAGTCAGACAAAGAAAGAAGCTTAGGACCCTCTGTGAACTCATCAAGAATACAAATCTCCAGGGATTCAACATTAAACTTAGAATAGTAAGACACAGTCAGAACCAGAGGAAGCCAACAATCCATCTAAACATCCATCCAGCAACAGTGTTTCCTTGGTCTCATTCAGGATGGAATCTCAATGTCCATTCTTTCATCTCTTAAAAACTCCTACAATTTATTTTCTTTCCTGCTCAATAAATTATGTTGCTGCTTTTCCTGTGTTCTCTTTTATATTTAGCCCATAAGTCACATGTTGCTTAGCCATAGTTATCCTTCTAGCATTTTGTACAGTTAAAAACTGATTAAGGCTGTAGAAACTTACTGCCAGGAAACACTGCCTGTTGAACTCATAATCTAGTCTAGGTAGCTTAGAAATGAGGTCTTTCCCTAACAGTGTCCTCTACCACATTCTCACAAGCAACCTGGGAAAACATAGTCCAGGTAAAATCTCTATCGTGATATGCACACATTTTCATCTATTCAAAGTTTTAAATAACATCTTGTAGGACTGAATAGATGGCGTACCTGTCACCTTTAACACTAGTTTTGGAAAGATTAAAATGCCAATGGGACAGGATGAGAGTTGAAGAGATAGCCCCAAATGAACCAAATAAAGAAAACAGAGGAACTTCAGAAAATCAAATGGAGACTAAAAATGCAGAGTAAGTTACTAAGCAGCAGAAAGGCATAAATAAAAAGCTGATGAGTTCCTTAAGTACAAACTAACAATGAATTATACACAGCAACGAGATCATGATTGGATATACTTCAACATGGCATGCACATGGTATACGTAATACACTCAGGGTAATTACTGTAATCTATCTACTGCTGAAGAATACTTAGCTGGAATACTCTGCCTATTTTTGAGCATCACAATTTAAGAAAATATGGCTGAAGGAATTAGTTTTTTTTGAGATTAGAAAAGAGATAAAGAAGGTAGATGTCATGGAGAGTTTCCAACACCAGAAGGATACAGTGACCCTCTGCTCTTAACATCTCCAGAAGACTTTAAAACATCAGCTTGCCTACCAGAGCAGACATCCTTTCTCATAGTAAAGGACAGAGATTCCATGGAAAACACTGCTTGAACAGTACAATATCTCCATCCTCAGAGAATTTCAGAAGCAAGCTAGACAAATATCAGTCTAGATTAATTTCAGCATATTTGATCCTGCCATGGATGAGAGGTTTGATTAGGTAGTCTCATGAGGTGTACCTACTTCTGGATTTCTCTAACAGTCTTCATTATGAATTTGCTACTCAAATGAAGCCATAATTTTCAGTTCATTATCTCCCTGCAGACTCACACAGGTTTTACTCCACTTTTCACTTTCTAACAGTAATCCCCTGTGCTTACCACAATTTAACGATCTTTGGCTTTCTCAGATAATTTGAGCATCAAACTAGTTTTCTCTGAGTGTGGAAGTAAATAACACAGTTACTGGAAACTAATGCAATGTACAGATGACATCTATTATTAAGGACTAATAATGAAAAACAATAAACAACACAATCTCTGCACCAATAGGGGAACAGGTTTATATTACTCCACCTAGAAATTGTGTTTCAGCAACTTGAAATTTCAACTCCTGAAAAAATAGACTTCTTAAAATAGAGACAGAAAATCAGACTGAGCTCCCTATGAAGAGATCCTTTTTATAGTGACTTAATTATTTCAAATATTATTTCACTTTGTTCATGAAACATGCCTCATTTTTTCACAGAAACTTGTAAAACTGTTAATATTGATGCAATTTGGAGGTAAACGCTAGACAACTGAGCAGAAATTAAGTTAGAAGCTCTTGCTTTTATCAAAGATTTTGTTGTAATTGTTCTTTATACCAAATCTTTAGAATCATAGAATCATAGAATAGATAGGGTTGGAAAGGACCTCAAGATCATCTAGTTCCAACCCCTCTGCTATGGGCAGGGACACCTCACACTAAACCATGCCACCCACGGCTCTGTCCAACCCGGCCTTGAACACCGCCAGCGATGGAGCATTCCCAACTTCCCTGAGCAACCCATTCCAGTGCCTCACCACCCTCACAGTAAAGAATTTCCTCCTTATATCCAATCTAAATTTCCCCTGTTTAAGTTTGAACCCATTACCCCTTGTCCTATCAATACAGTCCCTCATGAAGAGTCCCTCCCCACCAGTCTTATAGGCCCCCTTCAGATACTGGAAGGCTGCTATGAGGTCTTCACACAGCCTTCTCTTCTCCAGGCTCAACAGTCCCAACTCTCTCATCCTGTCTTCATAGGGGAGGTGCTCCAGCCCCCTGATCGTCCTCGTGGCCCTCCTCTGCACTTGTTCCAACAGTTCCATGCCCTTTCTACGTTGAGGACACCAGAACTGCACACAATATTCCATGTGAGGTCTCATGAGAGCAGAGTAGATGGGCAGGGTCACATCCCTCATTCTGCTGGTCACATTCCTTTTATTGCAGCCCAGGATACAGATGGCTTTCTGGGCTGCAAGAGTACACTGCCGGCTCATGTTCATTCTCTCATCAATCAACACCCCCAAGTCCTTCTCCTCAGAGCTGCTCTGAATCTCATCTCCGCCAAACCTGTAGCTGTGCCTGGGATTGCTCCCACCCAGGTGGAGGACCTTGCACTTGGCATGGTTAAACTTCATAAGGTTGGCATCAGCCCACCTCACAAGCGTGCCAAGGTCCCTCCGGATGGCATTCCTTCCTTCCAACGTATCGACCGAGCCAAAGAGCTTGGTGCCATCAGCAAACTTGCTGAGGGTACACTCAATCCCACTGTCTTAGCATCTTTTGTTTTTCCTTCTCTCATCCAGAAGTCTTCATTATATGATCACAATCTTTTCTATACGGTAAACAGTGAAGAAAACTAACCAGAAGTGAGAACTTTAGCAACTAATGAAGAAGCCCTAAAATACTTTTTCAAAGACAATTTCAGTCATGTTCTCTAATTTCAATAATTAAGAACACTAAATGTATCTCACTAATGAAGCTCAACAGATGCATTAAAAAAACAAGGACTGAATAACTGGTATGAATCAGATTGGTCTGTTTGAATCAGGACACACTTGCCCCCTATAAATCCCATTAAATTTGACCATGACAACTTTTACAAGGATAATTAGAACCAACCAAATACATGAGGAATAAAATCAAGAACAGAAGTTTATCTATTTTTTTCAGCTATAAATTTGGGTTGGGTTACTTTTATGAGGCGTGTATTCTGATTCTGTGTTTGCACAGGCTTCAGCCACTTGCCAACAGTTTGTCAAAACAGACAAATCTGTGCTTGTGGTAATTTGATACTAAAAGTCATTAAACTATGATGTTTTGAGGATATTACCAAACAAGATGTGCATAATATCAAATACGTAATAAAAATTACTTAAATTATTTTTTACTTTCAAAGTTTAATAAGAACATTGACATGTTTAAGTGATTGACTCAAAACTCCACTTTCTAGCCACCTAGGCTGCAAACATTTTCGACTTCATTAAACTCATTTACCTGTACCATTAAAATGATGTATCCTGTATTACTATGAATGAACAGAGAAGTACTACAATATAAAGTTATCTTAAATTACAGGTAAAATTGAACATACGATTCTTGCATGTATGGTTCCTTTATGTGATTCATGTAACAGTTTCTTCTCCAGGCTTATTATAATAGGCAGTAAAAATCAGGATTTAACACAACTGATACTACATATTTACAGATATTCATACTATACACTTTATTCACTAACCTAAACCAAGTCCTTTCATCTCTTCTTATTCATTCCCAATATATTTGTACTTCAGCACTACTCACAAAAAAAAAAAAAAAAAAAAGGCAATTACTGTCTGGGCTCCCTCAAAAGGTGGAGGTGAAGAAATTCTGTCTCAGCCCAGAGACTGTCTCTTAACACAGTCAACGCACAGTAGGTGTAAAAACCTTGTATGACTGTGTGTCAGATAATTATTAATTTAAGGAAGAACTAAAGGGAAATTGGATGATACTGGAAAAACATGCTTTAATAACATTTGGAAGTACACTTTGTTCTCAATAAAGACTAAACATTTTACTGTCACATTCCATGTCAGATTCTGTGCAAGTTCTTGCTTGGATTCATCTATGATAGAAAACAAGCAGGAAGTTCACCTCTCAGAACAGCAGAAACTAAGACTCTGGTTCTGGAGCTGCAAGTTCAGGGACTGATCAATACCCTCACAGTGGTAAGAGGAGCACAAGTAAGCCATGAAAAGAATCTTTACCAACATAAAGCTAACAAGCAACTCACACAATCTCTCCCTGTAGAGCATCTGATTTATTCATCTAGGTTTTCCATAAATATGTCTGTAGAAGGCAGTCGAAATCCATCTTTTACAATATAAAATATGCTATATTATTCAAAAAATACATTATATTATCCCATTAGTAATCAAGCTCCAACTTAAAATTAGTTAAGAATGGGGTAGGGTTCCCCAGCATCTTTCCTCCTCAGAAGCTCTCCTCTTTTGGCTGGAGTCTTTGAATTTCTAGCTTAATGTTTCTTCATGGCCAGCCTATGTGAAATTGTTTTATTTTGCCAAATTAATAAGTTTATACGGTTTTTTCTTCAGAGTTAAAGTATTTTGTTTCCTGATTTTCTAGAATGAATTTCAATAAAATTAACATACTGTAAATTTGATTCAAGTGGAACACTGATCTTGGAAACCTTGAAGATCAATTCTGATTTAAACACACTGCAAAAAACTCTGAGCGTACCAAGGAAAATGTCTACAGCAGACATCAAGTAGGTCTGTTATAAATAGTTCCAGACTAACAGAAGAAGCACCTGTTGAAGTTTTTATCTAAGACAGACTGAAGTATTTACTAGCAAAGAAAACACGCAATTTTTGCTTGCAACAAGGGCTAAAGAAGACCCTAAGGATATTGTTGCCATTTAAAACAACTCCAGGTGTTGCCTCAGGTTGAACTGTGTTCATTTTTATCTTTTGTGTGTTCAGGTTTTTCTTTCCCTGTCAATTCAGAACCTGCTGCAAGTGTAGTAAAAAACGGTAGCAGAAGCAATACATTTGTTAACATGGCTGAGAGGATTAATGTAGAAAATTAAACTGGATATTAAGTAGGCATTACTTCATACTACCAGAATATGAGAATTGTTAGATGCACATATCATATGTGACTGAGCAGGGAAAAAATGCTGTGATCAAGCTAAAGAGTGTTTTTAAATAAATTTTAAAAGAGGATGGAAGTGGAATGTAAAATGGGACACTTCCTCAAAGTTTATTATAACAGCTATGCCTGTGGCTTACACTGGCCCATAGGCATAATGATGACATGAGGTACATCAGGATTTGATACCCTCAGTAAATTCCCCACAAAACTTTTGAAGGGGATTTCAAACTACTTGAAAATTGGTAATAAAGAAGCAGTGTTAAAAAATTCAACGCTGGGATCTGAAATTCAGTGCAAGTAAAAGGGAATTCAGACTAGGTGTTCCGGTCCAAGTTTACATCTGATTAAAATATCACTGGGTGCATGGATGTAGACAGAACATAGACCCAGGCACAACACAATAGGGAATGAGAATACTCAAGGTTCTCGTTAGGTGTGCTCAGCCACTTGCCTAAACAGGACTCAACAGAAGTAATTTCTGAGTAACATTCTGCTGAACTGAAAAAGGAGTGGAGAAGTGATAGGATAGCTTCCCTGGCACACAAAGCTGCTCTTACCAAACACTTTGACTTGTTTATTTACTGCCAAAGTTGCCTGAAAGTATTCTGTTATAAAGGAAGTACAGAAATCTGGAGGAGTGAGAGGAATCATAGGAAACACAAAAGATGCAATAAAACTTTAAATGAGTCTCCAACTTTTACTTTTAATTGTGCCGTTGACTCCTATGAATTAATATTCTTTTAAATAGGGCACAGAAAATGGGCAACTAACCTACCAAATGCTCTGCAGATATATCCACGAAGACAGACACAGCTGTGCATAAGATGGCACAGATGTTTTAGCTTTATTTTTGTTAGCTCTCAGTCAGACTTTAGGAGTAGATTACTCACAGCTGTTGCACACAGAAAAATAATGTACTGGCACTAATACTCATTTACAGGGGGACTCATAGCACCAGTACTAGATATAGAGTTGCTGCTGTAGGCAAAGAGGTGAGGTGAATGCCCATTTATCCTGGTCTTTAGCCTTCCGGACAATAGTAATTAACTGTTGTAGCCCTAGGTGAATGTTTGTACAGTGCTATACTTGTCCCTAGGAAGTACTGCTATGACGCTTTAGATGAGCAAGGACAGTATCTGCAGTCACATTCAAGAGGATGAAAACAGTATGTTAGAAAGAAATTTCTCCCTGTGGTACAGTATTACACAACTAAGTGCCTTATAGGATTTTACAGCTTTCTTTCAAACATCTTCCACTGCTCCGTTCTGAGGAATAACATTACACAAAATGTAAGAATTTCCACATACAGTGAAACACTCATCTTTACTGTGTTTTCCCCACTCCTGTCTTCTTTTAGCTTGAGTTAATATCAGGTAATCAAACTTCTCAAAAACTAGAGAAAAAGATGTACTGGATTCAATTAAATTAGCATGTATAATCTCATGTATGTTTTCCACTTGGTGTTCAGGACAGGGTACAATATTTCTAACTCCACGTTGTTTGCTGAGTAATAAAGAGATGTTAATGCATTATTACATCTTCAGAGTTAAGACCACAATTTATACTTTAAATTCAAAGCAAAACCAAGTAAGTGTTCCTCAACAAGAATAACTCATATTTTCATATGCCCACACAAAAACTTATCCTATACTACCTGATATTTTATGTTTGGGCAGCGCTCTTCATAGGTACTGTAATAGTCATACTAGAAGGAATTTATACAATTTAACTTTGTTGGAGTTAATAGGGTTTAAAATTAATTGACATAGCATGTAAATGTAAAACTTGAGGATATGGTTACTGCTGAACAGGTGAATTCTGATGTGTAAATGCAATGCCACTCCCTCCTCCATATTAACTGTATAAATTGAAAGTCAAACATCTTTAATTCAAAACTGTGTTAGAAGTGGTAATTTTCCTATATCATCAAGGCTAAAATCCCATGGCTAAAATCCCACTCTTGCATAAATATGTATTTCCATTCATACTGTTTTTTTCAAGCAAAATTGCTGAAATAGATGATGCTTCCATATTCTGGTTTACTTCTTCCACATTCTGGTTTACTTCTTCCACATTCTGGTTTACTTCTTCCACTTGAGACCCTGCTGAAAGTCATCATAATGATGATCTGCTTTCTGTGGCTAAGCAAGACACATGGACTACTGACGTCCACTTTTTTTTTTTTTTACAGAATAATCTGCAAAGCAGCAAAATCTAGGAACAGCTTAAATAATTTTATTTTCTATAGCACTTTATAGGAAACTGAACTGCAAAAGAGACACAAAATGTACAGCTCTTGAACTCATAGGTCAAACAAAAAATACCACACTAAGGTCCTGTCTTCATTATTTTCTCAAGTCATTCATCTCTAAGTTCACTTGAAAGTAGTTAGATCCTAGTTTCTTCACTCACCTCAATGGCTAGCAAAAGATCTTTTGGATTTACTTGCTCAATTGTCAGATGTGGTAGTTACCTAAACATGGAGGCATATACTATGAAAATAATATCTGAAAATTAAATTCCTCAATTTTATCTCAAGGACACTCTGCTTTTATAAGGTATTCTTTTCAATAAGGCAAAATGCTCATTGTTAAGCTTCCTTTCATCCTGCAAAACTGATGATCCGACAATTCAAGTCAATGATACGTTTTTATTCCCTGTAATTTTTATTCTGTAATTTTACTCCCTACTTTATCACAAGGACTCAATCTTTTCCTCATTAAATCAATGGAAAAATATCTATTGAACTCAACCACAGAGAGACTGAGCTTGCAGCCCTGCCACCAATACTGGTAATACTTCTGATTTACCATTCGCAGGGAAGCCTCTCATGACATGCTGTCTGGTAGTATACATATATAAACAGAAATCATTGCCTTAGTGAAGACAGTAAAGCCATTTTTTTTCTATGACATTCAAATTCATTCAGAAAGATACCTATTCAGTAAAAATATGCTTAACAAATTCCCAGAACAGCAAGCATATTTCATGGAGATTCAATTCCCTTTTGAGCTTTTACCTAAGAGAAATCATGAAGGCATTCCTTTACTATTCCTGAATGGCTTATGCATTGTAACAGAAGAATTTTTAGAGTTTGAAGGAAAAATGTTACTGGATTTCTTTCCTTAGATCCTGATACTGTTACAACTTTTGTCCGGACTTATATGTGTAATCCTAAAGTATGATTATGGGCTGGTCCACCACAGAAAGAATATTCCTACTTTATGTACAAAAGCTCTTCTCTAGCAACCTATTGAATCACACAGATTTAATTGTGTTTTAGGATTCAAAGAGAAGTAACAAACCAGCTGAGAGATCCAGACAGAAGATCAGAGTTTTTTCAGTGAGTATATTCACAAATCACAAGTTTAGGTGTGGTAATACTTATTTCTATCTAATCCCAATCACCTTTGTTGACTAGGGAGAACAGTCACTGTTAGTACAACTGTCACCAAAAATGCTGCAAGGATGCAACCTTTTCTAGCTGCACTCATTCGTCATCTGCTTTGAAATGTCTCTAAAAAATAGCTCATCCAATCAAGAAAGGGAAACGAAATGTGATCAGGCCAAACTGAATAGTCTGGGTATCTGGACTTGTATGCAACTGAGCAGGCTGGATCTGTTTGGGGTAGACAGCTGGATCAGACTGAGTATTTTTATGCAATTTGGGGAACATATACATTTCAAACACAGACAGGAGCTCCAAAGGTATGACAGGAAATGCAACTTAGCAAGTATTTAAATTCCCACACTGAGATGGGACTCCAATGCCAAAGTTGGATCAGAAATACATATTTGAAATTACTTGTATATTGTATGTGTTTCATACAAAACAAAATATGAAATACCTTTTAAATATTCATGGTCATTACTGTTACATGAGAATGAAATTCATCTCCATTTTAGTGAAAGATTGCCACTCTAATAATTTTAAACAGGAGAATTTTTCAGGGGAAGATATTTTTATGATGTAAAATAAGCACTGCACTTGATTGGTTAAAAGGATCGTAATGAAGTATCTGACAGTAATGAAATGCTTTTAATATATCTGTTGAGCAGTTTACCACAGGGACATCAGGATAGGACTGGGCTTTCCTTATTCTGCAATAACGCAGACTTAATCCATATCTGACATCTAGTTCATGTATTTTCTAACAACAATAAAATTGGTGTTAGGAGGTGTTAAGACTAATTTACAAGACGTTGTTCAGGGATGAGCAGGATTTTTAACACAGATCTATTACGACAAGGCAGATTTTAGGTGAATGGAGTTTAAATACTGAAATGTATTGTGGGCAATAATCACAATGGAAAGGCTTTATCTGAGATGTCTAATACTGAAGAAATCAATCTGATGAAAGATTTAGTGATGTGGGACATACTGAACCAGGTAAAACATGGATTGGATTGGGAAACTGTTAAAAGAATAAGCAAGAGTCTTGACTAAAATATTTTGAAATCTTTGTTGAGAAAACTCTTTCTTAATTTGTACACAAAGACAGTAGATATGCACAGCTGCACTAAATGAAGTGGAATAGGCTTCATACTTGTCCCAGATGACTTGCTATGAGTAAACTACATTTAGATTAAAGAAAACCTTTGAAGATATTTTAAAGCATTTGAAACTAGATACAAATTAGATAAATCTCTCTAGAAGTTCTTGTACTGTAATGTTGTGTTTGCATTCAAGGTGAAATTTCATCCTACAAAATGTTTTTCTTAGTTACAATTTATTTGCAATTGCCACTTTTTGCAGTTTGAAATCTGCTGTGAGTTCATTGAGGCAAGCATAAAGTACCCAGCTTGCATTAGTAACTCCACGTCTCTTTAAAATGCATGCAAAAACAGAAAGCGTAAAGTACTATCATTATGTTGTGCAGCTAAACAGCTGTTCACTTTTCTCCTACACTGTCTTTTCCATTTCTAGAAGAGTGCCAAATGCCGTTACAAGGGTTCATGCAAGATGGAGTCTTACTCGCTGCTTCTTTCCTGGATACAGAATCCTTGCTTTCCCCCTTCTTTTTTTTTATTTTTTCCCTGCATTTTTCTAAGATAAAGGCTACTCAGAACTCCAACACATATTTGCTTTTAGTATTTAAAAAATAGAGTTTTCAGTATCAAAACTGGTGCCAGCAGTATCGGGTCTTCTGCTTACAAATTAACCCTGTAAGACTTCATTAATCCTTCCAATTAAGGAAGTAAAATAAGAGGTAGCAATAAAGCTACTTCAAGTAGAGTTCAAAGAGAAGCCCAGGTGTCAGTTAAGCAAGAGCATGGTCTGATACCTTCTCCCAGACCAAATATGCCTAATACTTCTGCTTGATTATATTGCAAATAATAGTTGATTTTGCATCAACATCACATTCAACTATTATGTCCCAAAAACAATTCACTTGCTTCATGATTACACTGATGCTTCCATGGTGGACTACAACCTCCTGTCCTAGTGATAGAAATGTGTGTGAAACACAGTTCTAAACCAATAGAGAGCAACAGTGATAATAGCTGAAGAAACATTCCGCTTCCAAAGGGCATTGCATCATCATTTCTTAATATTTTTTTAAGAATTTATCAGATAAAGTATTTTGAATCCTTCATTTTTAATGAGAACAAGAAATGTACAGATAACGATTTAACTTTGTGAAAATTGAAATCACTTTGCAAATGATGCATCGCAGTCCATGACAGGTTGTTAATACAAAAAGCTGTGGCCAGCCTGCTTTGAATTTTGTTATTTTACAGTTTTGGACTGCTTGACATTTTCATCTTCATAGTCTTATAATGAAACAGACAATCTGTATAGTACCTCTTTTAGGTATCTCAGGCTGTTCTTTACAAGACTGGCTTCAGTTACAGTAATTTATACGATAATGTGAACATGTGATTTACCGCCTTAGTTATCTGGAATTATGTACATATGCATACATAATATTATAATTAGATTGAACTCTACACCTTTTATAGAACAATGATTTCAAGTATTAAGCATATATCTGAAATAATTTATATTGAAATCATTCATACTTGAAATTATCATTATATAAAAGAATTTAACAGCTCCAGCCAAGCACTGAAAACAGCTAACTTTCTCAGTGAAGCTGCTAATCATTATTGAGACATACAGAAATCTGCAGCTGTGAAGTGATATTTGAGATAAGTCTGCTTCCAAGGCAGATGGCAGGTGAGAAAAATCGGGAAAATTACAGTACTTGCCAAGGTCAATCCTCGTGTATCAATATGAAGAGATGCATCAAGCAGCAAAAGCACCTCCACTTGCAAAAGCAGTCACTCAGAATGGTCACTGTAACTTCTACAGCTGTGTGTAAATCTGGGAAATTAATGGAGTTAGAGCAGCCATGCTACTACTACTGCAGTCCTGGGAATGCAACAGCTACCCAACAGTAAGGGCAAACTCAGCATGAATTAAAACTATTTACTTCCTGAAGTTATGCTGAACCTCTGCAGCCTACTATAACAAAATATCTCTCTCTATCCTTGCTTTTTAACAGCTTCAGCCCATTCATCTTGTCTTTAGAATATATGTATGCATTTATTTTTAACTCTTCACCTGAATGCAATTACTGTTTCTGAAAATTTGCTGTCTGTTTCCCGCCAAATCTCAGGAGTAAGCTAATTGCTACATGTGACAAAAAGGAAAATACTTGTCTGCAGTAGAAGGTAAATATACTTTATCTGAAGAGCAGACAGCACTATGAAGAGAAATTGTGGCAGATTCTTGCCTTTGTTGGTTAAATATTTATTTTAATTAGCAATAAACTAAGTTTCCCTAAATTGAGTCTCTTTTGCCCATGACAGTAAATTGGTAAGGGATCTTCCTGTCTTTATCTTGACACATAAGCTTTCTTCTTCCTGTTCTTCCTGGGCCGGAGGTAGGATTAAATAGCAGGGCTATTAATAATAATTATTAATAATAATAGGGTTGGAACTAGGTGATCTTTAAGGTCCTTTTCAACCCTAACCATTCTATGGTACTACACATTATCCAAAAACTCTAGTTCTAAATATTTCTTTTTCTTTATGCACTATTATTGTAGCCACCTTTATGTTTTTCTCAAGCCCACAACACATGGGAAGCTGATTATCTGTACTGTTTTTCCACAACTTAACCTTTCTCCTTGTTCTGTAGTGTCACATTTTTCTGCCTTATATCAAGCAGCGGGTCAGCTTGACCACGTGTCAGGAAATCAAACAGAAATAATTTTCAGGAACAGAAATCTCATTATACTTCCCAGTCTCAACTCACTTGGACTCTAGGGTGTTTACAGTTTAACACTAAATATAAATAAAGCACAATCAGTTTATTTTTAAACAATTGTGCTCTTTAAAGGGATAACAAGGGAATTTCAAGGTTACCCACACTCAGAAGTACTGAACTCACTGCTGGGAAAAGGCAGCAGCTGCTGCTCCAGTGCTGCATCAGTCCAGGCACAGATGACCAGAGCACTGCATTCGCTTTGCTATGCTATTTTTCCTTTGTTGACAACATCACAACTGTGTTCCTGCATGCCCTAAGGGACTACTGGGAGTTGCTTCAGCTGCTCAGAAAGATAACATAGAAGTTAGTTCCTCCCCCCCTTTTTTTTTATTAATTGAAAGACAGTTTGTGTTAAAAGAGCTAGGCCCAAAGGGATTGGGATGCATTGCCAGCTGCTCTTTACAGTCACCTACCTATCATCGTTCAGTGTGTACAATCTGAAAAACAGGCATAAAAACAACCTTAGAAATGGCCAGGCAAGATCAGACACCACGATGCCGAAGAGATCTTCCCATGCAGACTGAAATAGATGCTAAGGACTCTGGGCAAAGAAAAGGTCCAGTAAGTCTCAGCTGGCTTTTTCCTTTTTTTGTGCCCTAAACTTATCTCTATCAATGCACTGCTTTCAGTGCAGCACCCTGCATTCAAATACTAGACCAAATATATCATATTGCCAGTTGTGCCTCTCATAGCTGTGATGCACAGTTAGCTATAAAAGCTACAGTTATAAAAAGTACATATACTTTGCAATACAGAATAATAAAACCCCCATGGCTTTCTAGTGATTAAAGAATACTTTAAAGACAATAACTTTGAAGAAAAATTCTACAATACAGATCTTTATTTTTTTAATTTTGGTCACAAGTTTACCCTAATAAGCTGCAACTTCAGTAAACAGTTAAAATTTCATTGATAACTGCTATAATTTCTCTTTAGTTTTAAGGTGTTCACAGGGCTGGCATTAACAGTGCTGCACAATATGTTTGTAAGGTAATGTCATGGGTTCAGCAGCAGCAGTCATTTTTCTTTAAGTAGTAGCTGGTGAGCACTGTGTTTTGGTTTTTTGGCTTGGGAACAGTGCTGGTAACACCAGTGTTTATCGTTATGGCTTGGAGTGTTTAGGCTGGCCAAGGACTTTCTGAGTTTCATGCTCTGCCAGGGAGGAGGGGAGCCGGGAA
>JASSUY010037194.1:0-37290 GCA_032466535.1 Forpus xanthops
CAGCCCCAACTCTCTCATCCTATCTTCATATGGGAGGTGCTCCAGTCCCCTGATCATCCTCGTGGCCCTCCTCTGGAACATGTGACCCTTAAGGATGTGAGTACAGATAATAACAGTTCTCAAAAAAACATTACAAGAAGAGAATCTTAGGAAGAGCGTTTGCAATTTACTTGGGTAGAATGTGGTGAAAACTGCAAAAGAAAGCGTGTAGGATGTTTTGGTAATTTACCGAAACACTGTCCAGGAATTACTGGATTTCAAAGGTCATTTTTTAAAATCTCAACTTATCTTAAAATAATCCTGTGGCATAGTGTTGAAAGATTTTTTTATATTTCTGAGGTCTGTCTTCTGTCAGGCATATACTTCTACCATAGCATTTCAGTTCAAATAGTTGGGTATTGGCATTAAAATGAATTGTGGATATTTTCAATGACCTGGTTGCTGTTTTTCTGACAGAAAGAGATCAGTTAAAAAATGCAGGTGATTTTGTTAGCAGCAGTGAATGTTGTGAATTGAGTAGCCCTATTAATATGGATCTTTGTTGCATGTCTAATACCAACCAAGGATTTACAAGTTTTGTCTGTTCAGTCTTCCCTCACAGCTCAGTTATCATTACACATTTTGAGCTTGTTTATTGAGACTGCTTACAGTCTTCATGCATTATCAGGGTGAATACTGTTAATTAAAGGTGATCTTGGCAAATTGAAAAGAATCAAGCCTATGTAAACCTTTGAGAAAATTAGTTTACAAATTGGCTGAAAAGATAAAAATTTGTAAAGCATTTCTGTCACATAGATTAATTCAAAATGCATAAATAAACAATGGAGACTAGTCATAATATACTGGAGATTTCTCGAGGAAAAAAATGCTGGAGATGTATTTCTATGGAAAGATGCTACTGTGATATGACATCAAGATGGTGTCTGGTACTATGATATAGTCCAGAATCCTACCGTTTCAGGACAGGGTTCTTTTTGGCATGCAGGCAAAAAGAGCCCTGGTATTCTCCTTTGTTCCTTTGGCAGACACACATTGCTCATCTTAGTAGTGATGTGCTGGCGAAGACACAGAGTGCTGTGTTGATCAGAGAATACGTTATGTGCATGCTAACTTGAAGGATGATCACACACTGTTCCTCTCATAAGACAGACCCTCAGGCCACAAAGTCCATTTCAGCATATTTGGTATTTGTAATTTGTAGCTCTCTGTTAGAAATTTTCATGTTGCCCTGATGGAGCTTACAGCTAAATACTGAGCAGGCTTCCTGGTTTGCAGCTCATAACACAAAGGTTATACATACTTAAGCTCCCCTTGAAGTTATACTGTCTCTAAGCATGTTTTTTTTGCCTTTTTTTTTGCCTTGTCCCTGCACTTTTTCTTGTTTCTAGATTGTTAGCTCTTTGCAATATTCTTTCAGCTCAACCCTCAGATTTCCCAGAAGCTTGCACTTTCACAGAACTCCAGTCATATTAGTACTCTAAGCTTATAGTTTATCCCTTCTGGGACATAAAATAGGTGAAGTAAACAAACACAGAAGCTTTTTAGGGATTACAAATGAAAAAAAACCTCCAAACTCAACCAATTAAAACAAAACAAAAGAAAAAACCTGTCTTTAATTCAGCTAGCCCAAGAAATGCACAGGCTTGGGCAAAGAAGTGGAATTCCTGTGTTTAATTTAACCACCAATAGAGTGGTGTTTCCTCTGAGTTGCTTCTGCTGACCCCATAAAACTTGCTTTCATATTTCTTGCAGATCTGCATTTTCACAGATGTATGAGAAGCATACCTTTGCCTACTAGTGAGGGCAGTATTCCAGAAAGAGAAATAACAGGCTTAAGGTTCCTCAGGCTAAGGATCACCATGAACTTGTATCTCTTCCTTCTTCAGAGATGCTTACAGTAAGCAGCATATTTATATGTGAAAGGCGTATTCCATCTTCTTCCATGTCTGGTATTTCTGAATAAAAGTGAGCAAAACCATCTTGGGGTTCAGCTCAGTACTGTCTCAGATATATAGCATTGCCCAAGAGCATGTAGAGGTTTGGTCATCAGCAGGTTAGATGTGTTTTTCTGGCACACAGCAGGCCTAGGTGGTCACTTAACGTCCCTGACCAGGCTTGAAGAGAGAAAAAAGTACATTCTGCAATCCTGGAACCCGATTTGGAAAAGGGATGTCCCCACATCGGCTCTTCAGGAGCTAATTCCATGCCATCTGCATCACTTGCTTGAAATGAAGCTTCCACTTCTGCTCAGTCCCTGTTTAGTCACCAAAGCAGGTATCTAGACCATGTACCAATATTGTGAATTAATCCATTTGCAGTAACCTTGAAGATTTTCATGATGTTGTTTGCCAGGCTTTGCTTACATTAGTATTTAATTTCCACTGATGTCTGTAGGATTGAAGGGGAGAAGGTGAACTACAGAGTCTTTCTATATTCTCTGGTTTTGGGGTCTTAGTTTAAACACAAAAAAATACTACAAAAAACCACATGCACTCTTCAGTTCTCAGTGAGATTTCTAGATTTATTTACAACAAACATTCTTTCTCTGTTCATATAAAAGAACAGTTACAAGTTAGTTGCTAGTGTAAGAAAAAGGGACAGGTGTTATTCAACCAAGATTTTATTTTTCTTATTGCAGTGGTTTCACTGTCACAAATGATTACTAAACTTTTAATAGATCTGCTGTGTGTAAATGCCCTGAAGTCTACTCAAATGTGACTATACCTTAATCTCAATGATATAAAAGTCTTTGAAATCACACGAATTATAAACAACATTGAAATACTTTTATTTGTGGATATGAATGTGTAACTAATAAAAGCTATTAAACTAAATAGTTGAATGTATATTGTACATTTTCTTTTTTAAATTATTTGTAATAAACCATACTATAAGCTTAGAGAAATGGACATAATTGTCTATATAGAGACAATAGAGGCTAATGATATCATAAATAATTTACACTTTCATTTGGAAGTTCTAGCTTAGCAGAAACTGTTGAAATCGATGCTTTTTACTGCAGAATAATGACAGTTTTCCTTCTAGCTCACTATATCTGCAATAGCATAGAAATGCTTTAGATTGTAACCTGGATTTTTATGAAATTGTCTCTGCTTGGTTTGAGGATTATGGAATGTTAAATACTGTTAGGAGAGAGTAATCCGTGTAGGCTGGTTGTCACCTCTGCCAGAGAAACAGATGGACTGATGACCTTTTCTGGGCAATGTTAGATCTATGTGCTTTTGAGTGGCAGTGGTGCTTTCTTTATTCAGTTAATCTTAATTTGTATCACCAAATAGCTTTAGCAGCCAATCACAACATTATTTTTTCTTGTTTATTTGCTTTGTTTTGTATTCATGAAAATGCTGATAATTAATCTCTCCCTTTTTTAGTCACCTTGTCTCTGGCACATTTGCCAGACATGAATTTGTCCTAGTTCTCCCAGATGAACATAGTAGCATGAATTTTGAACTCTGGCCAGATATCATGCATAAATGCCTTTGCCCACACAGGTATCCCTTACAGTCTTTGAGTGCACATTTCTATTTTCCAAGAAATTCCATTTTTGTGTACACTACTCATTAGTCACATGATAAGCACAACCACATGAAAGTCAGTCTTGTAGCTCTAATGGTTTTATGTTCCATTTGTGTACATATCCATGGTAATCTGGAACAAATTGATGCCAACTCACTGGGGAATATGTAGTTATAATATTCAAACAATGTCCTTATGACATTAAACAATATCTTCTGAATTGGTATTTTTTTACTAAATTAGCACAGAATACCCATGACAGGTGTATTTTTTATTCCCATAGGATTTTTTCTTTTTTGCAGAAAAGTTTATGAGACCAGAAAGAACCTGGTTTGTGAGGCTACTCTCAACCATTTCAGCCCTACTAATGTAAATTAACAAAGTGCTGGTATTCTTTGTAGCAGCCCTTCTATATTTCTCCATTTAGAAAAAACTGTTTATAAATATATGAGTGGTTTTGGTTTTTTTTTTTTTTTTAATTCTGCTCTGAATTAATAGAAAATAGTTGTAAAGTTAGAACTGGGAAACCTCTAGAAAGCATTTGTAAGTGAGGTAGGAAGCTGGAATCATTTACGACGTGAGCTGGGTGAGAACAATTAGACAATTTTGTTGGCAATTTAGCCTCTAGAACCGACAGCGGTCCCTGGAAGATCACTTGAGTTAGTTAGGAGACCAAACTCATGGTTTGGTTGTATTTTAGTGTTCCCCTGTTGTGATGCGATGTGCAAGATCTGATGTTGAGCAGTCCAGGAAGACTAGAGCTTAAACTTTCCAACTAAACATATGATTGAAGTAGAGACACTTTTTATTATGTATGAAAGCATGTTAAGATTTTAATATTTGAGATTAGTTCATTGTGTTCGTGTAACTGAATATAGTAATAAATTAAAGAGATTTTAAGGGTGGTGCCTTCAGGCTAATGTTTTACTTTCAGGCCAATTTTTTTGTGAATATATTCCAAAATACTTTTGAAAAGATGTGAAATAGAGATAGATTAAGGTTTGAAGGGACTTCTGAAGGTCATATAGTCCAATTCCTTGCTCAGGATAAAACTAATTGAGTTTCATATTTCTCTTCAGTCTTTGGTTCATAGTTAGGGTTTCTTGATCCCTAATAGTTTGTACATACGTCAGTATTCA
Organism: Forpus xanthops; assembly: GCA_032466535.1. Classification (NCBI taxonomy): domain Eukaryota; kingdom Metazoa; phylum Chordata; class Aves; order Psittaciformes; family Psittacidae; genus Forpus; species Forpus xanthops. The sequence goes on from JASSUY010037194.1 coordinate 4,677, forward strand.
GCTGGTAGCCAGACCTATAATCAGAGATAGTGTGTATGTAATCACTGAGTTTTGCTGTTCCTGTCAGTCACTGTAATGATCATGGTTTTGTAGTTATTTTTAAACTTCAGGTAGTAGTATTTTAATTAAGAGTAAAATTATCTAAAGTACAATGACAGTGTGCAGAATGGCCAAAATAGTTAATCTGAAGAATAGCTAGTAAATGTTTCTGTGGAAAGTTTTCAAAAAAATAATTACGTCTATGTCAGCCTTAATCTACAGATTTCTGAAACAGTTTGGTGTTTGGCAAGTCAGGTTCAGTGTTACTAAGAGGTAATAGTAAAAAACCAGCTTCTTACAGCATTTTAGTTCACTCACACGAAAAAGAGCATGTTTGCATGCCTTCCCTTTTGCTTGTGATATGTCACAGCTGTACCATGCTGTTGGTAGCTTCTGGCACTGAAAGACAAGATAAGGAATCACTATTGAATAGTGTTCTGGAAAGGGGAAAGAGAAGAGGCAGCCAGACAAGAATATTAGAAGTTAAAGCTTGTAGGGGAAAGATAAGACAGTATAAAACGAAATAGATTAATGCTAGCCAGAGGGGTTAAGATAATAAGGATTTTCTTACAGCATCATAGGGAAAAACAAATACCGGAAAGGGGATGATATTAATCTTATTTAAAATAGCTGAGTTAAAAAGCTTCTTTTTAGGAAAAAAAAAAGGGCAATTCTAGAATGATTAAAAAGTAAGAAGAGCTTTACAGCTCGAAATAATGTAATTTGTAAGAAATCTGAATATGCAGGAATACAGCTTTACAGGAAGTATGCATTTTAGATTATAAAAGTAAATAAATAATGCAAGATCGAATTGTCATTTCTTTAATGAGAAATAGTTAACTTTCATGTGCTAAGAATCTAATTTTTAGACTAGTAAAGCTATTAAAACAAGCTGAAAGGATAATAACAAGATGTTAATCATCATGATTTTCTGTATTTTTTATTCTGTGCTACTACTAAATTTTACCCGTTATATATATATATATATTTAATTGTAAAATGGGTAAATGAAAGTATTAGATGAGAGTGTATGGATTGTATTGAGACTTTAGTTATGTCCATTCCAAACGTAATTCCAATTGGTCTAGTTTATCACACATTTTTTAAAAGACTGTAAATTAATAGCAACAAGGTACTGACATTTGAATAAAGTCTTCACTAGTAATTTAAGAAAGGAAATAATCTATTTGATGAAACTTGCAGGTCAGCAATAAATGAGGAAGAAATACAAATGCTAGTGGGTACTGTGAGAAAAATAACAAAGAAAAAGATCACTGCATAAGCCAACTGCAAAGGTGGCTTTCAACCTAAATTTGTTGTTCATGGCCAAGATATGTATATAGTTACAAGTCTTTACTTTTTATACAAAAAAAAATCATGGTATATCACAGACTTCAGAGAAGAGTAGAATCATAGAATAGTTAGGGTTAGAAGAGACCTTAAGATCATCTAGTTCCACCCCCCCTTCCATGGGCATGGGCACAAAGAAGGAAGAGTAGCCACAATAAAGACCCTGAAGTGAATTAGGACAGATTAAAACCACTAACAAGTATATACTGAAATTAAAAATACCTAGGCAGAGCTAGGAGTATATTCCCAAATAATTTAACAGTATTAAAATACCCTTTCAAGTCAAGGGGAAGATTTATTTATGGAAACTCCAAGATACAGAATTAAAAGTAATTAATTGAATGAAGAGAGGATTAAATCTAGTCTGAGTACCAGAACTAACTTCAATATATGTATAGAAGTAGTATAATTTTCAAAGACACAAACATGAGTATCATCACTAGATATAAATAATTATAAATAAAATGAATTATTCTGAGTATATTCAGTGGGCCTGAAGCACTTACAAGAGAGGGTTATAAGGCAAAGACCACACTTTCTGAAATATATTGCCTGTATATACAAGACTGGTGCATGGTGGGATTGCTCCTATGACTAGAATGTTGGAAAAGAAGGTTATAGGCTCTTTGGAAAAGACAGGCCCAGCAGAGAGGGAGGGGAAGTTGCTATTTATGTTAAGGATAAGCTGGAGAGTATGGAACTCTGGGGACAGGTGAGCAGTCAATAGAGAGTCTGTGAGTCAGGGTAAAAGGGAAAACAGCGATGGGAGACATTATGGGGATCTGTTACAGACCTCCTGATCAAGAGGAATCTGTGGATGAAGCACTGTATAGACAGGTAGCAACAGCCTCATGCTCGCAGGCCCTTGTTCTCATGGGGGACTTGAACCACCCTGGTATCTGTTGGAGGGACAGTGCGACCCAGCCCAAGCAATCCAGGAGGAGGTTCCGCAGTTGTGTGGAAGACAACTTCCTTCTGCAAATGATAGAGGAGCCAACAAGGAGGGGTGCTGTGCTTGACCTCATGCTCACCAGCAGGGAAGGGGTGGTTGGAAACGTGGCTCCAGGGCAGCCTTGATTGTAGCGATCATAAGATGGTCGAATTTGAGATCCTTCAGACAGTCAGAAGAGCGTGCAGCAAGCTTAATGCCCTGGACTTCAAGAGAACAGACTTTGGCCTCTTCAAGAACCTGCTTAGTAAGGTTCCATGGGATATAGCCCTAGAGGGCAGGAGGGCCTAATACTGTTGGTTGATATTCAAGGATCACCTGCTGAAAGCTCAGGAGTGTTGAATTCCAGCGAGAAGGAAGTGGAGCAGGAGGGACAGGAGACCTCCTTGAATGGATAAGGAGCTGTTGAAGAAAATTTGAAGGAAAAAAAGAGGCTTATAGAAGTTGGAAGCAAGTACAGGTGACTTGATGCCATGATTTAAGCCCCTCAAACTCACACAGTTGCTCTCTCACTCAGTTCCCCCTCTTTCTTCCCCAGTCCCGGGGGATGGAGAGGAGAATCAAAAGAATGCAACTCCCACAGGTTTAGATAAGAACAATTTAGTAACTAAGGCATAACACAAATCACTATTGCTACCAACAGTAATAATAATGACAAGGCAAATACAAGGAAAGAATGCAAGAGCTCACCAACTAATTTCCGCCCAGCCTGGCCAAGCAGTGCCCCCCATCACCTGATAACAAGCTCGACTATGCAGTGCACACACCCCATCCCCCCTTTCCGGGTCTCTGCTCTCCATTTCTACATCCTGGGCATTATGTGCTGTGGTATGTAATACCTCTTTGGTCACTTTGGGTCAGGTGCCCTGTCCCTGCTTCCTCCCAGCCTCTTCCTGGCTTCCCCTCCTCCCTGGCAGAGCATGAAACGCAGAAAGTCCTTGTCCAGCCTAAGCATTCTAAGCCATAACTATAAACACTGGTGTTACCAGCACTGTTCCCAAGCCGAAAATCCAAAACACAGTGCTGCATCAGCTACTACTTAAAGGAGAAAAATGACTGCTGCTGCTGAACCCATGACACCTGGGAAGAATGCAGGGATGTTGTCCAGGAAGCTAGGGACCAGGTTAGGAAAGCTAAGGCCCACTTAGAATTAAGCTTGACTAGGGATGTTAAAGAAAACAGGAAGGGATTCTGTAGGTGCACTGGGCATAAAAGACAGACTAGGGACAACGTGGGCCCCTCTGTCAGAAGAACCACCTGCCCTGGATTTGAAGAAGCCTGAGGTTCTTAATGACTTCTTTGCCCCAGTCTTCATCGACAAATGCTTTGACCACACCACCCAAGTCTTGGAAGGCAGATGCAGAGACTGGGAGAATGAAAACCTTGGGCCCACTGTAGGAGAGGATTTGGTTCGAGACCATCTTAAGAACCTGCACATAAACAACAAGTCCATTGGACCTGATGAAATCCACTTGTGGGTCATAGAATCATGGTTCGTTAAGGATCTGGCAAAAGAAGTTGCTAAGCCACTCTTTATCGTATTTGAAAAACCATGGCAGTCAGGTGACTGGAAAAAGGGAAATATAAGCCCCATTTTCAAGAAGGGGAAAACGATGACCTGGGGAATTACAGACCAGTCAGTCTCACCTCTGTGCCTGGAAAAATCTTGGAGCAGATTTTCCTGGAAGGCATGATAAGGCACGTGAAGAACAACAAGGTGGTTGGTAGCAGCCAAAATGGTTTCAGTAAGGGGAAATCCTGCCTGACCATTCTGGTGGCCTTCTATGATGGGGCTACAGAACTGATGAACAGGGGTAGAGCAGTTGATGTCTTCTACCTGGACTTATGCAAAGCGTTTGACACTGTCTTACACAACATCCTTGTCTCTAAATTGGAGAGACATCAATTTGGTAGGTGGACCACTCAGTGGATAAAGAACTGGCTGGATAGCCACACGCAAAGAGTTGTGCTCAATGGCTCAGTGTCCATCTGGAGACCAGTAACGAGTAGTGTCCCTCAGGGATGGGTGTTAGAACTGGTCTTGTTCAACATCTTTGCAGGGGACATGGACAGTGGGACTGAGTGCACCCTCAGCAAGTTTGCTGATGACACCAAGCTGTGTGGTTCAGTTGATATACTGGAGGCAAGGAATGCCATCCAGAGGGACCTTGACACGCTTGTGAGGCGGGCTGATGCCAAGCTTATGAAGTTTAACCATGACAAGTGCAAGGTCCTACACCTGGATCAGAGTGATCCCAGGCACACCCACAGGTTGAGCAGAGAAGAGATTGAGAGCAGCCCTGTGGAGAAGGACTTGGGGGTGTTGGTTGATGAAAAAATGAACATGGGCCAGGAGTGTGCACTTGAAATCCAGAAAGCCAGCTATGTCCTGGGCTGCATCAAAAGGAGAGTGACCAGAAGGCCGAAGGTGGTGATCCTGCCTCCTACTCTGCTCTTGTGAGATCTCACTTGGAGTATTATGTGCAGTTCTTATGTCCTCAACATAAAAAGGACATGGAACTGTTGGAACATGTCCAGAGAAGGGCTACGAGGATGATCAGGGGACTGGAACACCTCCTGTATGAAGATAGGATGAGAAAGTTGGGTCTTTCATCCTGGAGAAGAGAAGGCTGCGTGGAGACCTCATTAGCAGCCTTCCAATATCTGAAGGGGGCCTATAGCGATACTGGGAAGGGACTCTTCATTAAGGGTTGTAGCGATAGGACAGGGGGGAATGGTTTCAAACTTAACAGGTGAAGTTTCAACTGGATATAAGGAGGAAGTTCTTTACTGTAAAGGTGGTGAGGCACTGGCGTGGGTTGGCCAGGGAAGTTGTGAATGCTCCATGGCTGATGGTGTTCAAGGCCGAGATGGACAGAGCCTTGGGTGACCTTGGTTTAGTGGGAGGTGTCGGTTGCCCATGGTAGGGGTTTTTGAACTAGATGATCTTAAGGTCCTTTCCAACCCTAACTATTCTATGATTCTATAAATTTATGTTTGAAGAGACAGTGCTAAACATGAACATAAGAATATTGAATTTGAATCATGGAATCATAGAATTGTAGAATCGTGCGATATATGGTAAAGTTTCATGCAGACCTTATTTTTTTTTTTTTTACCCAGTCCATTAAAGAGTGCCATTATTGTTACACCATGTTACTCAGGAAATGTATTACGATGAATTGCATCATATATCTTAAAGACTATATCATACATTTTGTATATTATATACACACACATATATATATATACACGCTGTGATTTTTCTTGTCAAAATACTATTATCTGATAGGCAGCGATTTGTATAGTCTAATAAATAAATATGTTAATAAAAGAAGGAAATTTTTGTCCTGTACATGAAATGATTAAGACATGGTAGGCAAACTAGGCTAATTTAGTGGTGTTCCTCAGGTGTCAACGGTATTCAACACCTTTGTTGACACATGGACAGTGAGATTGATTGTACCCTCAGCAAGTTTGCCAATGACACCAAGGTGTGTGGTGAATATGCTGGAGGAAAGAGATGCAATCCAGAATGACCTTGACATGCTGGAGAAGTGGCCAGTGTAAACCTCATGAAATTCAACAAGGCCAAGTGCAACGTCCTGCACTTCGGTTAGGACAATCCCAAACACAAATACAGGCTGGACAGACACTGGATTGAGAGCAACCCTTAGGAGAAGGTTTTGGCTGACATATTGGCTGGCAGGAAGCTTAACATGACCCAAAAATGTGCCCCTGAAGCCCAGAAATCCCAGAATTCATCAAAAGAAGTGTGACCTGCAGGTCAAGGGTGATGATTCCCTCTTTCTGCTGAGGTCTCACCAGCATTGAGTGAGACCACTTCTCATGTACTGCATCCAGCTCTGGGGCCTCACAGCACAAGAAGGGAGTGGACCTGCTCAAGTGAGTCCTGATGAGGGCCACAAAGAGGTTCAGAGTATCAGAGGGCTGGAGCACATATCCTATAAAACCAGGTTGATCACTCTGTAGAAGAGTAGGCTCTGGGAAGACTTGTAGCAGCCTTCCAGGACCTAAAAAGGTGTAACAAGAAAGCTAGAGAGGGACATTTTACAACAGAATGAAGTGATGGGACAAGGGCTTTAAATTGAAAAAAAAAGATTTCGATCAGACTTTGGAAAGAAATTCTTTAATATGAGGATGGTGAGACACTGGCAAATGTTGCCCAGAGAAGCTGTGGCTGCCCTATCTCTGGCAGTGTTTGAGGCCAAATTGAATGGTCTTTAAGCAACGTGGTTGAGTGGAAGGTGTCCATCTGTAGCAGGGGTTTGGAACTGGATGAATGAAACAAACCTAAGTGTGGGTATGAAGATTTAATAGCCCATGGGACAGCAAATTGGACCAGCCATCACCACTGCCCCAGGGTGAGCCTTTCTGTTCATTGAGTTTTCTGAGTTTTAAACTGTCATTTATTTCAGAATGGAAAAACAGCTCAAGAATTACGAATTCTGTTGCTTACAGCAAGTCTAAAATGTCTAACTGGTGCATTGTGGTTTTCCTGATTCTCTATTGTACGGTGAATTCTATCCTAAATATCTCCAGGAAACGTTTTGGACTGGAAGAGCAAACAACCTTTCCAGGGATCACTGTTTTCTCATTTGAGAAGCAGACGTACTTCACCCTGGAGGGATTCTTAAGGGGTCACAGGATGTACAGAAATCCAGTTTTCTTTTGCAGAAGTTTCTTCTGTGCTATTAAGGTTAAGGCAGTCATTCAGTCAGCCTTCAGCACTTTTTCTTGTTTGTCTTCTCAATTTCTCATTGCAGGATTGATTCCTTGAAGACTAGAGAAGAATATACTCCAGGGAAAGCCTGCAATGATTTCCTGTGTCACCCTTAGATTGTCTTAGGGCTAAATACACCAAGCATGTCACACCAAAGCAAAGAATTCAGTGAGACTGAGATCTTGGTAAAAAGAACTAGACAGTTATGGGAATAAAAGGTAACATCCCCAGTTATACAAGAGGGGAGTTTAATTCTTTTCTTACGGCATAAAATAATTACTATTTAGATATTTGGAAAAAGCCTGTCAGCCTTGGATTTCTTCTGCTGTCATAAGGCTCATCTTAGATTTCAAGGTGTGTTTAGGAGGTATATTCTTATGTGTTCCAAAACTCAGTGCTGAAGAAAACTTTAAATTCTGACATACGTCAGTTGAGTTGTGTTGAACCCTAAAAGGCTCACTTTCTTAGCATAATGACAGTTCATAAACTTTAATGCATGCTTTATTATAGTTTGAAGCCACACTTGACATATTTTAAATCCTAGTCAAGACACTTCTAGTAATAAGAGAATACTAATTTAGATATATCCTTGTTAGATCCAACATGGTATTTCCTGTGCTCCTATGAACAGACGCATGGTGAGGTTGTATTTGAAGAAAGAAGAAATCTTCATTAGAGAATACAATAGATTAAGGTTATATGTTTGTTCACAAAACCATGGCTTTAAAAAGTATATGTATTTTTGCCCTCAAGGGAATGTGAAATGCCATTTATAAGGATGCAATGGCCTCTGAAATGAAAGAAGTATAAATGATGTAAGAATGAGGCCTAGAAATAATCTACTTTGGTATTGTAAGCACACAGAGAGCTTCTTTCTATAGAAAATTTAATCTTTTCTGTTATATTTACAGTACATCTTTCAAAGGACCTGCATATTTTCATCTCTTCTCATACACAAGAAATAAACAAAAATACTGGGTTTCTTTCAAAAAAAGCTGGAGTCTTTTGCACAGTAGTTTGCTGAGGAGACATAAAAATAAACTTTGTGCCTGGAGGAATGTGTTAGAGTTTTCAAAATGTCAAGGAAATTTTTTATTTTTTTTTTTTTTTTTTTTTTTTGTCAGCATGCTGTGTTCTCTGCAGAAGAACCGTATAGAAATTTCTTAATTTAAAAGAAAATAGATCTTTCTGAAATCTTTGCTACAGATAAATGCCAGATCTTATCTTTTTAGCAGATGTCATTGCAAAGCTCTTTCCAAAGAGAATTATACTTTATATTGAGTACCACATTTACATACATGGCTAATTAAATATTGAAACAGTGTTTTGTACATATTCTTGACTTTCACAAGACAAGTTACCTTGCATTTTTTTGTTCTTCGTTTACTCTTCTGTAGCTCAGGAGAATACAGAACATAGGTTTATGGAAAGAAAGAAACAAAAATCCAATTTTGTCTTAGAGTAAATCAGTAGATGTGTTCTTGCCAGAATTAAACATTGGTCAATAGTAGGTTCTTTTTTAATGTGCATTGGTGACTGTAACTAGAATTCCATAGAATTCCACATCTGCATTGTTGATGTAATCTAAGGTATATCCTACCTTGGACTTTCAAGGTAAAAATATGAATTGCATTTCTACAATGATTTGTCTGCAGAAAAATTCTGCCTTTTGCTTTAGATTCCATCAGGTCCACAAAACCAATAGAATAACAGACTTCTGTATCTTAACATGCTCAAGAGTTTATATCAAATATTGTCATATATATATTTAAGCTCCACTTTATCTAAAAGCATCAGTAGATTTATTAATTTTTAATAGTCATTCCAGCCTCTCAACTGTGTGCCTCCTATAAAAGTTCCAGTTTCAATCTCTCCTCCTGTTCATGGTACTCAATTCAAGAGAAGCAGGCTTTGAAACAAAGCAGAAATGTGACATTAGGTTTTATACAACAAAGTGTAGATGTATTTCTTAACCTCTTTACTGAAGAACATATATTAAAACAACAGTAAGTGTACAAAATTAATTATCAGAATAGTGCATAGGCGGTAAGCTTACATAATGTCTGCCTGCATATTTTATTTCTGGATAGAGTTTTTATCAAAGCTGTTGCTGAACAAGCATCTTATGCCATCATTTGATTGATTCATAAGTAATTTATGTTAAAATTCGTGGCAACTCATGATTCACATTTTTTTATTCTGAAAAGTTTCGCAGCCTCTAGAAATATTATATAATCCTTTTTTTTATAAATCCCAGTCCTGTTGTAAACTGCTCATTCCTCTTTTTCTTCCCAGTAAAGAGAAGGATAGTGGGATTTAATACACTGAAGTGCCAATAATACAATTGAATTTCTTACAGATAATATTTATTAGCACAATGCAGGGGATATGTTTAATGAGCAAGTTAATAGATAATTTTAACCTACCCTTTTCAAAGCAAACTTATGACCCAGTTCGGATTTTTAAAAATGTATTTTTTGTAAATATTGTATTATTATTTTTACCATCTTTAAATCTTTTTTTTTTGAGCCATTTGCCTATTAGCGATTGCTTACATAACTAACATGTAATTTCTTCTGTTCCTTATTTGAAAGAAGAATTTAAAAACTGTTCAAAAATAAAATCAAATCAGTTCAACCAAATCCTTTAAGACTCAAATCCAAGAATGTGTGAATCGCAGTATCTGTGTAGAAGACAAGTGTATTTTCATTTCACAATCTAAATCTTCATTTCTATGTTTGTGCAACTTGTCTGAAAATCCTGGGATACATGAATTTTCATGGCTTTCATTCCATATATCTGATTCTGGCTTCTAGATAAGCAGTAGCAGAAGAAAATCTTCAGCTTAACCTTTAATCTAGTTGAATTAAATTGCACTGCACCATACTTAGACTGTCAGCCCCTTCTGCTTTGTGTCTGTATTAAAAAAATATTGTAAAAATAATAATTGCAAAAAAAAAAAAATAAATAATTGTATAGAAAATCTGGAGATGCTTAGGTCCCTCTTGTCCTCATGTACAAGTTGTAATAAGGTTTTAGTTTTGAGTTGGTTCCTTGTCTACAAAATGCTCTGCAGCTGGATGGTGATTTCATTGTATTGAGTGAGATAAAGTTTGAATCAAGCAGTTGATTGTCTGAGATCTCTTAGATACAGTTTAGAGACCACAGAGTAAGGGCAGAAAATAGCAGGTGTATTACAATGTTGTTCTAAATTCCTTTTTTATTTGTTGGTTGTTTTCTAAACAGTGTACCCAGGTATGTTATGGGATCAAAAATTTTACCCTCTCTATTGTAATTAATACTTGCATGTCATGGAGGTCGTGGGAGAGAGGGGTTCATGACATACCAGGACAAACTGTCTGTACTTTCTCAAATGGTCATGTTTGCAGTTTTGACATAGCAGTTATCATTATACAGTGTTAAGGTCTGGCTGTACTACAGGGCAGTACACTTTTTACATTAAACTAACTTGGAATTGAAGAAGCACATCTGCAGTTGTTTTATTTTCACAAAAGATAGAATATCTTCCACATCTCAGATTTAGTACTTCATACTGTAATACCTGAAGTGCTTTCACTGAATGAGTTGATTTAAACTGGATTCTCTAAAACTGTATATAATTAAGTAAAGAGCTTGGGAAGTCTCTATGTTTCCTCCTTCCCCCCAGAAAAATCTAAATTATATCTAAATCATTGCTGAGATATGTACATCTAACCTGTTCTTAGACATTGACAGGAACTCAGATTTCTCAGGCACCCAAGACAAGCTTATGAGTTGTCCCTAATAAAAGTTTTGGTTTTTTTTTTTCCTTTTTTTTCTTTTTGTTTTTCTAGCAAATGTTTCATGTTAATCAGCTCTGTTATTAGTAAATTTGGATGCAAATAAAAAATTCTTCCTTCTTCTTGGTAGATAAGTTTTATGTAATTGAAGACTGGGATCGCCCTGGACAGAACCTTGCAAAAACATTTTCAATAAACCTTTCCATCCATAACTTTTCCTTTTTATAAGCAAATTATATCCAACTTCTTCAGCATTTCCAGCTTTATAGTTCCTGGGGTTTCTCTTCTTGACTGCCTCCACGCGAACAACCTTCTGCAAGAGCTGTTCTCAAAGCAAGATGCAGAACTTAAACCAGCTGTTAATTCAAACAGATTATTCCTGATGTCTCACAGATGATGCAGATGACAGATGTATCATTTAGCTTTCAGTGAAATACTAGGTATTGCTAAGTCTGGTTTCCTTAGGATTCCAGTATGACCTCCACATTTACTCCTGTGGATTCGCTACCTAGTAAGTTGTTCCTCCAATGTATGTGTAGCTGTTGCTTAAATGAAGAGCAGTGTGCTTACCGTTACTCACCTCAAGAAAACTGAATTCTCATTGTTTTCTAGCAGCTCAGAATTACTGCATGTAATCTTTAGAGTATTGCTATCTTACTGTTATTAAAATATGAATAGAACCAAACCCCTTGCAGGATCCTGCAGAATTCTGCTTAAGAAAATGCTTCTATTCTGAAAATGATCCTCTAATCCTTTGAGTACTTTTCCCATTAAGTTTTACATCTATTTTACCATATGTTACGTTTATCTGGACCTTTTTCTTTCTTCAGCTAATTTATAGAATCACAGAATCATAGAAGGGTTTTGGTTGGAAGGAGCCTTTAAAGGTCATCTAATCCATCTCCCCTCTCCCCCCTGCTGTGGGAAGGGACATCTTTCTCTAGATCAGTTTGATCAAAGCTCCATTGACCTGACCTTGAGCACATCCAATGATGGAGTATCCACAACTTCTCTGGACAACCTGCTACAGTATCCCACACCCACATCATAAAAAAAAAACCTTCCTTATGTCCAATGTAAATTTACTTTCAGTGTAAAACAATTGTCCCTTGTGCTGTCACTACAGGCCCTGGTTTTCTCCTTCCTTCATCTTAGGATACTTAACTAGCATACAGAGACCTGGCTAAGATTTGGCATTCCTGATTATTGGCAAGCCCTTTAAAAGGTACACAGTTTCCTCACTTTTACAGTTAGTGTGGTGAAATAAACAGCATGTAGAAAAATACAAATTTTCAGAAAAATATAATAGTATATAGTATAATAATATAGTCTGAACTATATTGTACCCTGGTTGCTCTCTGGTGAAAAAGATCAGAGTTTTACTGTGAAAGAGGAGAAAAATTCCATTTGACTTCAGGCACATCCACATAAATGGGTGAAGGGGGAAATGAGCATCTCTGCTTACAGTCTGAGCTCTCTGAATATGAGCCAGCTCTGATCCAAAAACGGTGTAATTTCTGTGCCACTTTCTAAAGCCCCTTTGTTGGAATGTGGCAGTTTTGTAATGTGACTAAATTACTTCTGGCCTAAAACAGGCTTATGTCTCACTGTATGGAGTGTGAATGGCATTCTGTCTGCCTTCATCCGTACAGACAAGACCTTAGATAACCAATCACGTATGTGAAGTAGCAAATTGGGAGCAGAGCAAATCCTTTTCAGAACCTATTAATCTCAATGTAATAACTATAAAACAGTTAACTGAGTCCTATGAATAAAAGTGATGATTGAAAACAAAGTGTGATGGTTTTGCATCCCTGGTCGCAAAATACATTTTTTCTTGTCACAAAAGCTTCTTTTAGCAGTTTCCATAGATGTTCCCAATATAACCAAACATGATTATTTCCTCCATTGATATTTGTGGGCATGGTTGTGATGGGGCTTTGACTGTGCTTATTTATTCAAATAAGCTGTTTGGTTTGACTTCTTAATACATAGGAAAAGCTGAGCGAGAGGTGTTGAAGGGAAGGAAAATATTGTTGGTTTTAAGTGCTTCTGCTTGGGGTACCAAATGCAAAGCCATTTCTCTAACTTATAGTCTTTATCGTAGAATCATACAATACTTAGGGTTGAAAGGACTTTAAGATCAATTAGTTCCAGCCCCCCTGCCAGGGGCAGGGACACCTCCCACTAAACCATGTCACCCAAGGCTCTGTCCAACCCGGCCTTGAACACTGCCAGCAATGGAGCATTCACAACTTCCCTGGCCAACCTATTCCAGTGTCTCACCACCATCACAGTAAAGAATTTCTTCCTCAGATCCAGTCTAAACTTCACCTGTTTAAGTTTGAAACCATTACCCCTTGTCCTATCACTACAGTCCCTAGTGAAGAGTCCCTCCCCAGCATCCCTATAGGCCCCCTTCAGATACTGGAAGGCTGTTAGGAGGTCTCCACGCAGCCTTCTCTTCTCCAGGCTGAACAGCCCCAACTCTATCATGCTATCTTCATACAGGAGGTGTTCCAGTCCCCTGATCATCCTCGTCGCCCTTCTCTGGACTTTTTCCAACAGTTCCATATCCTTTTTATGTTGACACCAGAACTGCATACAGTACTTCAAGTGAGGTCTCACGAGAGCAGAGTAGGGGGGCAGGATCACTTCCTCCTTTGACCTGCTGGTCACTCTCCTCTTGATGCAGCCCAGGATACAGCTGGCTTTCTGGACTGCAAGTGCACACTGCCGGCTCATGTTTATTTTTTCGTCAACCAACACCCCCAAGTCCTTCTCCACAGGGCTGCTCTCAATCTCTTCTCTGCCCAACCTGTAGCTGTGCCTGCGGTTGCTCCGACCCAAGTGTAGGACCTTGCACTTGGCATGCTTAAACTTCATCAGGTTGGTATCAGCCCTCCTCACAAGCGTGTCAAGGTCCACCTGGATGGCATTCCTTCCTTCCAGCTTATCAACCAAACCACACAGCTTGGTGTCATTGGCAAACTTGCTGAGGGTGCACTCAGTCCCACTGTCCATGTCCCCTGCAAAGATGTTGAACAAGACCAGTTCTAACACCAATCCCTGAGGGACACCACTCATTACCGGTCTCCAGCTGGACACTGAGCTATTGAGCACAAGTCTTTGCGTGTGGGTATCCAGCCAGTTCTTTATCCACCTAGTGGTCCACCTATCAAATTGATGTCTCTCCAACTTAGGGGCAAGGATGTCGTGTGGGACAGTGTCAAATGCTTCGCGTAAGTGCAGGTAGATTACATCAACTGCTCTACCCCTGTCCATCTGTACATCTTTTTTAGATAGGAATAGTTAACAATGCTGGAAATTGAAATATCTAAGTTGAGTTTTACTCTTAACAGCTTACTGAAAGGTAACATAAATTATGGTTGGAAGCAGGATTTTTTGATGAGGGTTTTTAGAAGTTCAAGGGTTCAGGAGTGAAAACACCACCATGATTTTTTAACTGAATATATGTGTAAATATGTATTAGAGATCACTGTGATGGGAGCATTCAGAAGATCAACAAATCAGGACGGCTTTCAGTTGTAGAATTGAACTTCATTTCATTAGCAGCTTCTTGCTAATGGTCATTTCTTGCACATTATGAAATTCATCTTATCACTGTGTATACCAAACTGTTAGCCTTTAGCACTAGTATTCTAATTTATATGTGAACATATGATATCGTGGAGCTGAAGCTGTTTAATTAGTCTATTGTCCTTTGGTTAGTCACATAGGCCCAGGAGATCAGTCTTGAAAGTTCATTGACAAGAAAGTCAGAACTGAAATGAACTTTTCTTCTTTCTCCTCTGATTTTCCTTTCCTGAACCTGATATTTTTAAGCTGTTGCCCTCCTCCTGAAAGGATAGTCTCCTCTGCTCCTGATAATGCTTATCTTGAGATTTTTTTTGTCTTGTCAGTCAACCTCTTTGTATGTATGGGAGTGTATCCTGCCTATTTGCAGTCCCTTGTGCTTATTTCGCCCTCTCTAGCAACATTTGTTACATGGATGCCTCCTACTTGCAGCTACTCTTATCTTTTTTGTTTTCCCCTCTGGTGATGACACTGCTCACATGCTCTCTGTCTATGCCATCACAAGTTACCTACATACCACTATTAGCTACACTGTTTTTGTATACTTGTATTCAGAACCAAGGCAAACAAGTATTATGTCTGGATTAGAAGATTTATAATTCACTGCTGTCACAGGCCTCAGTGTCAGCAGTAGTGAAAAAAAAAACCCAGGTAGTTGTGTCATCAGTTTGATCACCAATTAATATCTGTGCTGTGGACTGCATAGGATAGATGATGCAATGGAGCAATGCCGAGGACTTGTCTCAGATCAGCAGGGACCAGACTTTCTGACTCCAACTGATGCCTGCCATGCCAGGAAAGGATCTTGAGGTGTTATATTAGGTATGGTGAGTATATTGATGCTTAGCTTGATAGTGTATTAAGTCTGAGCTATCTTTTGTGTCTGTTAGCAAATAAATAATTGCATTATATTTTCAAGCCATATAGATCCTGCTTGCCAATTTTTTTGTGCATGGTTAAAGATGTCCGACCAAGCCAGTCCAAACAGATATGAATCATAACACATCTCAGGAAAAAAAGAAGCTCTGAAGAATTTAGCCAGCTAAAAGTGTGAATATAATGGCTTTCATTTACTACTGGGTAAAAAATGAGGGGACTAATACTTTTTTCTATGGCTCACCCATGATTTTTAGATAACATAATCAGTTCTTAAAGTTGCTGATATTTTTTCTTCATGAAGGTCTAATTATAACAAATTCATTTTTTGCTGCATTGATGGTGATGCTTGCAGACCACTCCGTTGAATTTATAAAAAAGGAAAATTGAAAACATCCTTCACTAACTGAAGTCTTTTCAACCTACTTAAGGAAAATAATATTATAATCTAATTACCATTATTTAGTTGAGAGTAAAGGATGTTGAAGGTTTTATAGCAGGTGAATTATTAATTTATTAAAACAATGAAATTTCAGAAATAAACTCCTAATATTTTTGTAGTTTCATAAATTCAACTGACTTTTCTGTTAATTAAAAAACCCCACTATCGACAAGAAATACAACTCTTGTCAGTGTTCCAATAACTCAGACATAAAAAAAATGATTAAAAAGATGAGAAAACAAGTGGTAGAGGGCAAAGTTTTGATAGTTTGGTCTCTATCCAGAGGGGTCTGTCCCTTCCAGAGAGGTGCTCACCAGCATGTCAACAGCTTACCAAAACTGTCCATGGTAGAACTGGTCTGGGACAAGCTCATGGGACAGACGGCTGACTGATTGGTAAAATGCTTTTGAGGTTAAGTGACACTCCTTTACAACAACAAATGTAAGAAAAATCATTGAAACACAAAAATACCATTTCAGTGCAGTTTACTTTATGTGAATATTTTTTCAACAGCTAGGGAAATATATTAACATTTTAAGAACTGACACTGCTTTGGATACAAACAGGAAAATATTAAAAGGGAGATGACTCAATTTCATTGCTCATTCACATCTTTTTTATTTTACCTATGCAGTGATTAATAGCCAACATGCACCTCTTCATAATACCAAAATCCATATTCCTTCACTTGTTTATATATATAAAAGAGAATTTCAGTCAATTCTTTATATTACTAGAACTATCAAAAGTGCTGTCATGAGAGGAAGTACTGCAGGAAGGCCAGTAGACCTGCTTGGATAGACAAAGAGCTGCTGAGGAAAATTCGAAGGAAAAAAAGAGACTTATAAAAGGTGGAAGGAAGGACAGGTGGCCTAGGAAGAATACAGGGATGTTGTCCAGGAAGCTAGGGACCAGGTTAGGAAAGCTAAGGCCCAGTTAGAATTAAACTTGGCTAGGGATGTGAAAGATAACAGGAAGGAATTCTATAGGTACCTTACAAATAAAAGACAGTCTAGGGACAACATGGGCCCTCTTCAGAAGCCTTTGGGGTCCCTGCCCCTGGCAAGGGAGTTGGAACTAGATGATCTTAAGGTCCTTTCCAACCCTAACTATTCTATGATTCTATGATTCTATATTCTCAGCCATGCATGCGTGAGTGAAGCCTCTTGATGTATGCAGCAGAGCTATACTTCAACAGCTTGGTTTGTGGAGCCGTGTCTTCGTGAGGATTTTGACTTTCTGCTGCTCTCACTTCTGTCACTGTCCTGGCACCCTGATTCTACAGCAGATTAACACTGCTCCCCACCGCTGAATTTAATTTCTGGGAACTAGCAGCACTTTAGATGTGGGGCTGTTTAAAAGCTCTTTTATATTCTCCTCAGATAAGTATTGAAATTGGCAGGTATGTGCTGGCTGTATCATGCAGGATGATCCAGACAGCTGAGCAGTTGCTTAAGGATCTGAATGACAACTGGGGACAGCTTAATGGATGTTGATGTTACTGCTTCCATCTCTTTTCACCATCTGCACTGCGCAGATACTGGACTGTCTGTCAGTCAGATGAGGAATTGTCACAGCTTTCATCATGGTATTTTACACTGAACCACTACTGTAAACCACTGGGGTTCAGAATATGACAGCTGAACATCTCAGAGATCCCAAGAAAATGTAGGCTGAAACCTCACCTGTCACTAGAAGTTAGACTGTCCCTAACTGACACAGTCCTCGGTCCTGGTCATCAAAGAATATTGTTATTCTAAACTAGAGAAAGTTGTTTTGGAGAACAATTAGGTATTTCTGCCTTGCTTATTTATCAAAGCAATAGAGACAAAAGGGGTGATTTTCATAGAAGCCATTTTATCTCTTAAGAAGCTTCTAATTAATCCAAAATGGAAATCAGAAATTAATCTATTGCCATACTTTCATGTGTATTTAGAAACCTCATTGAGTAATCTATAAATTATTAGAAAGTAACAAAATATATGAAGATTTTAGAGTACTGTGGACTATTTTATCAACTATACCTAATAATTTTTATAAATTCCAAGGTATTCAGATTAAAACATCTGCAGGAGGGAGATTTCAGTGCAGTTTAATTTCCTCTAAAAGCACAGGAGTCAATAGCAAAATTGCACTGTCAGTAAGTTTTACTTGAAAATCCTTTCAGGAGATAAAAGAATTGTAGAGAGACTAATGGAAGATTTGGGGACTGGTAAGAATGTTAGTTATGTAACCTCATTTGATGAGGTACAATCATACAAAGAAAATGTTCAATAATGAAATGCATTGTTTTGACTGTTTGGTCTGTTCTAAGATTAATTTAGGTGATGTCAGTAATTTCCATTCATCAAACAAAACAGGCCAGTCTCACGGAGACTAAGCTTTTTTTAAAAATGTGATATTTTAGCTCCTCTAAAAATTAGGAACTTTTTTTTCACTTTTATTAGGAAAAAAGGTATAGCAGTGATATTTCAGATTCTGGACTGGGAAAATAGTTCATAGACACTGACTTTTTAATAATAGCTTCTGTACAGAACAAAATGCAGTTACGTGAAAGATTTTATCCTTTTTTTCCTTTTTTTTTTTTAGTGTGCTGTTATTTTTTCCTTTTATCAGCTTTAGACTACCCATAGGCTATTCCAGGATGATTTTTAATCCTCTATTTTTCTCTTGTGGAAGAGCAGTGCAGCAGTTAATAATACCATGGCCTTAATTAGAAAGCTGTGTTTAATTGGAGGACATTTTATCCCTATTAGCAGTAGTGACAAAATAGCAGAAGGTGGTATTTTAATATTAGTATTTCTGTAAAGGTAACTGCTGAGTTGCAGAGAGTCTTCTGAATTTCTGTAGAAGTACAAATGGATATAGGAAAAAGACTTGAATCCATGCCAGAAATTGAGTGGCTTTTGTGATATTCCTGGCAATTTGCACTGGTGTATGTCTGCTAGCTTTGAAAGAGAAAACAGGAACAGGCCGTAGTTAGGTGATTTATATACTTTTAGATTTTATCACAACAGCAGAAGCGTCTGTCAAAGAAGTAAATAGTCTGCAGGAGCATGACAGGGAAAAAAAAAGACGACCCACAAAACCAAAGCCAGATAAACCCAGAAATGTTAACAGCACCATGAGCTTACTGACAGTGCCTCCATTAACTGGGGTTACCTTTTCTTTGTAGCAGACACCGTTTATAATGAGATTTGCATCTTTTTCACTGAGAGAAATCCTAGCTAAAAGGCTTTCATAGCTAAGACCCAAAATCCTAAGGGGAATCAAATGCTCCCAGTATCTTTGATGGCAGTTACACATTCTCCTGTCTCTCTAGAAGTATTGGCTAATTCATCATTTATTTGCTTTCCTTCTGAATTTTGGTTTCTGAGGAGGTACAGTGTTTTATTTGGGAATGAGATTGAGCATACTCTTAGAAAACTGAGAAAGTAAATTTGAGTTAGGAATGATCTACAAGGTAATCACTGTGCCTAGAGCAAATCAGGATATACAGTAAATTTAATCTTAAAAAACCTTGTGCACCTATACTGTTTTCTTGGGGAAAAAAAAGGATTCTTGCTGTTATGGAATTAGTAATAGTAAATAGCTGCTGAAGTCTCTAATCCTAGCTACCTGTTATCCTTAGTATAAATTACCTTTTAAAACAGATTAAGTCGTAGGGTGTTTCCTGAAGATGGATCCATTAAGGTATCCAGTGGGTCCATTTAAACACAATAACCTCAGCAATGGCATTGCTGAGGCTAGCTGTGTTAAAGTGACTGCAAGCTACGCTGCCTGAATTGTAGAATAAAATCAGAGAAACCAGATTTACATTTTCTCCTTTAACTGATATAGAACTTTCTTTTTTTTGCCTGTATGTGATACATATGAGCTGTAGGATTTCAACTTCCCTGATGTGAGTGAGGAGCAATGATCAATCTATTGAAAAGTAGGTGAACAGGAAAAGGGAAGGTAAAGAAGAAAAGTGAGTAGTGGGCTTTATAATGCTTTGAGATCAACCTTTTTATCAAAGATCAGGAAAAGAGAATGAACAGAACTGTTGATAACCTTGTGTGATCACCTGTCTTCAGGGGACTCACCAAATGTATTTGTCGGCTTTGGATTCCTGAATAATGATGAGAAGCTTAAAGAAAATGTAAAAAATTGATCAGAATGTATATTATAAAGGAGGAGACTTTTTCTTGTTCCCCTCTAAACTTACCTTGTAAATCTCAACTCATCAGCTATTGAACCACTGAATGAAGAATACAGATGAGACTAATTTATTATGGAACTAGTTAGGATAGGAACAAGATGGATGAATTAAGTGCTGCCGCTAGGCAGGAGAGAGAGAGCACCTATACCAGTTATTGTCATTTAGTGACAAGGACTCCCTGTGTGCCTGGCGTGTAAGAACCTTTGGCCTTCTGCCAGAGCTCAGGGGAAGATACTGCTATGCTGGGAGTTGGGGTACTAAAAGTAAACTTTAGTAAAGGTCAGTGGGAAAGTTGGAAAGCAATTGATGTTGAGAAAGGAGAAACATTGTGCAGGTGTATGAGGGTGATGATGAGTCTGTGCTATGGAGATTTTTTTAAAATTCAACAAGGGAAAAATGGGGAATTAAAGGCTTCAGGAAACAAACAATAATTACTCAGAAATCTTTAAGAATGTGCCGTCTAGTTCAACATGTAGACATACTCTCTGTAATATAAGATTGAATAAAGAGGAATGTTGTTCTCCATCTCCCGACTTGTGAAAATGTTTAATCTGGGCTTGGAGGTGAATTCTGGTAATCAAGGCATTACATATATAATACATATAATCATGTAGGAGCTGCAGTGCCTTTCCAGGAACAAGTGATGCAATGGCTTAACTTAGTCAAGTAGAGAGAATAGCGAGAAACTTCAGTGGGAAACAAAACTAGTTGAGTAAGTATTATGGCAGTTAATAGACACATGTTAATGCCGGTTGAGTGGAGTAAATAGAAATGCTGTTTTAGTTTGTTGCATTCTGAATGAACTGTATCTGCTCAGAGTAGAAAAAATCCAAAACCATAGTTCCCAGCAAGGGTTACTTCTGTGAAAAATTAGAGGTTTCAGAGTTATGTTAAACTAAAAAGCATTAGATATAAGCCCTTATGGTTTAGTACTTCAGCTAATTGCAGGCTGAAGGGAGCCAGGAAGATGTGAGTAGTGGAAGCTTCTGGTGTTCCATAGTGCAGAATCAGAATACTGGACTAAAGGGATACTTGTCTCTGTGCCAGAAAGTCTACCCTACTCTGCACTACTTTATTCCAAGGAAATAGTGAGCTGTTATGCATGCTGTCACTCATTATTGGCAGATCATCTCAGCTCACTTTGAAAGTGGTGGTCATGCTTTTCCTGCTTCTTCCTCTATCCCTTCAGTTCCTGAGAATTGGCTTACTAAGGGAGAGCACACCACTGTCTGCTCACAAAAGCAAGCAGCAGAAAGATACTACCTGCCACATTATCAGAATTCTTTGTGAGTGTTTGAGATGAGCAGCATGATATGTTTTAAGCAGCTAAATGTACCACATGCATGCAAGCTCCCAACTTGTACAGCCACGTGTTCCTCTTTTGGGTCCTTTGCAAAGTCTTACCCTTTTCCCTTTTCACACTCCTCATGTGACAACCTGTCATGGTGTGAGGCTGCAGAGAGAGTGTTTGTTCCTTTTTCTGTATTTGTTCTCTCAAGTAGCTGGGGGTTAAGTATAGTATGAAACATTAGGAGATGTGATAGTCTCCAGACAGCAGGGGAACTGCAGAAGTACAAGGCAGCATGTTTGTAATTCATAATAGGGGTCTACATCTTCTCTTTTGATCACCATATTCAGGAAAAAGAGAATTAAGTTAAGGCTCTCTCTGGTTGACAGTTGCAGCTCAGTGACAGGCAGGGACAGAAACCTGCTTCTTTTGGAATGAGAAAAACCTTTTGTAGACTTACACAATTTACATTCACTGAGGTACTCTGAAATTCATAATGCATTCCCATTAGCTATACTCTCGTCCTTATATTTAGTGTTTCAATAACAAATATGTGTGAAATTGTTACACCAGAATTTATTTGATGTTATAAAATTAGGTAATTATTTTAACTGATTAGCTTCTAGACAAGTGTATGATTAAGTGGTACTTCAAATACATTGTAGTTTCCTCATCACATCTGATATTTAAACATCACATTTGTACTGTATACTGATGTCTTTTTTCTTCATTTAAAAGCTTCCATTATCTTCAGCAGTTTAGGAATTTACAAAGCCTTTTCTCCTAAGGGACATAATGTCGTGTTGCATTAATGAATCGTGCTTACAACAGGTTGGTTTTTTTTTTTGAAAGGATAATTTTGTACATTTGCCAACCAGTGTAAGAGGACCTCCTCAACCAATAATTAGAATGATTGTTTTGTTATGCTGTCATCAAGAATGTGTGCTCTCCAGGGGTATTCTGATTTTGTATGTGACAGATTTCCATGTTTCTGTTTAATTTTTTTAATGGCATTTGTTTGTTCCTAGCATTGCTTGTCTGTTTACTTTTCTGGTTTCTAATTATTTCCAACTATATTTTTTCAGTCTGGCCTACATATGTTTCCTTTTTCTTACTTTAATCCTTTTACTGTTTGATGAGTTGCAACATCTAACATTACATAAAAGTTATATTATTAGCATATGATAAAAGCTTATGTGATGAAAGAATATCAAAGATTAATCCTTGATCTTCCTGGTTAAAAATAACTTCAGTTGTATGGATGATGAGATCTTATACATTTGCAAATTATATACTGAGGTAAAATAATATCGTGTCAAGCCTTTTTTCTATTATTCATCTTAATCAAAGTTTTTTGACTTCCAGATTCTAATATCATATGTCTCATGTAAAGTAGCTGACCATATTAAGCCTATAACAGTAAATAGATTTTTTTCTACAGTTCATAGTACTGGTGTCTGAGTATATGAAATACATCCTGTGAATATAAACCCCAAGAAATACAGTTTTACAGAAGTTAATGTAAATATAATATATTCATAACAACTTCCTTAATGAAGAAAACTGGACCTAGCCTCTAGATAACAGATTAAATTATCAAAAAATTGTGAAGTAACTGTACTTACACAGCACAGTGCTGTTGATCCTTTGCAAGGAACAGTAATGTCAGTTGCCATTGTATCATTCTTATTGAAGCTAGGAATACTTCTGGTTCGGTTTATACATTTGATTTTTTCTGTAATGTGTATGTATTTCAAGTATAAAGGTAAGAATAAGAGCATGGCATTGTTTGCAGTTAGCAATTTATAAGCAGCACTTAAGTTACGTATGGACTTTTAAGTAATTTTATTGCCAATTTTTGATTTGAAGGAAGCAAAGTAGTGCTCCTTTTTACATGTGAAGAGAGGGAGATACGTTAAAGATACTCATATTAGATGCATTTCTAATTAGCTAGGTCCATGTGCCTTTCAGTGGGACTGAGGCATTCTCAGTGACAAATACACTTTCCAGGTTTGAATTTAGAAGCTTTTGAAATTTCTTCCCAACATAAAAACAGGTTTTTTGTTTTTTTGTTTTTTTTTTTTTGAAGGACGCAAATCATTATGAGCTAAATTTACAGTGCTGCTGCTGTTGAGACACTAGACATTTTCCCTGCTAGAAGTGTGACATCCCATGAAAAGAGAGGCATGTAGCAGTGGTATTGAGCGTGACAGGCCAGTGGCTATCAGTGCAAGGGCATGGAAAGGATATTGTTCCATGTTTCTTTATTGTTCCTGGTTTGCGGTTAGCTCTTTAGTAGAGAACTTGGCAGCAGTCCATATACTCACTTGAGTGCCGGCTAGGACTGCTGCAGTTCTGCGTTTGCAGAGGGCTTGGAAAAAGAGGAGACCCCTTATTCCCTTCCCATTTGCAATTGTTTGAAGATTGGCTGTATTCCAGATATGCAAGATTAGTAGTATTTAACCAATCAAGTTTGACCAGACATCACATAGCAATTCATATGTGTTTGCTGTTTGGTATAATGTTTGAAGTCATCTTGACAGCTACGCAGCAAAAATACTAAATAATTTTCCTTAGATTTGGAATAAATATTTTATTCAGCAAGTAATCATTAAAGACCAGGGCTGAGATGAATTGGTGACTATTAAGTCTGAAGAATTAGCGCCTCATAGAGAATGGGTAGGATATGACCCCTGCCAACACCCCACCATTGATAAGCCTTTCTGTGAGTTAGAACTTACTGCAGAGTTTTTAGAAGTGGATTCTGTATGTTTCAAATCATAATGGAATAAAACATGTCCATGCACCAAATCAGAACAGATCAGATCATTTCTTTCTTTAGAAAGGAGCTTCTGCAGTGATTTCTGTGCCCAAATCCATGGGTCTTTCAATACCTTCATGTCCTTTTATGTGTAGGTCCTTTTGGGCTGTTTAAAAACAATAAACTGCAGTGAACTGTGTTTGTAGCAGTCTATTAACTTTCCAATACAGATATATCTGCTGAATGAGGAACAAAACTAATTTTTTCTTAGCACATCTGATTAATTCTGTCTCTGATTTGCTCTGCTTTTGCCTTGTGCTTTATGCTCCATGAATGAGACAATCTGGCTCCTTTATTAACTTTTACTTTCTTTGTAAATTATTTAGTCTCAAGTGTAGCAGAGTTATTGATGAGAGTATCAAAAGATTTTAATTGACTCCATTTCAGAACTGCCCAAAAATACTGTTCAGAAAATAAGAGGGATTCTTTTTTTCTGACTATTTGAGCAGTGAAAATTAATGCTGTTGGCCTGGAAAAAAAAAGTGATAGCATTATGGCATATTACCTTTTGCTCTAAACTCAAGCCTTTTTCTGTGTTTCAACTTCGTGCAACTTTGTAGATACATGTGTGCCTTTCATGGGAGGAGCAAGCTTGATGGGTGTGTATAATATAATGGAAGTGGCTACAGAACTGATGACCAAAGAAGCTGTATGCAACTCTGTCAGACCTAGAAACACTGGTATTTCTCACACTCTGTATATATTCTCTGTATGATACTTACACTTAGGATTGTTAAAAAAAAACAAAACAAAACATAACAAAAAAAGAGCAACCTAACAAGACATAACAAAAAAAACCAGCAACCAACCAACCAAACAAAAAAAAATCAACATATTATTTGTTGTACTTTATTATTCTCTAATGCTTCAAATGGCTTAGTTTTCAAACATGCAACATATCAGAGGGACATGTAAAAATCATTGTGTAGTTGTAAGGCATTTATAATGCTCTATTTAATGGAATAAAGGCTAAATTTATGGCTATTTTTAATATTGGAAGTGTTAAATGATAACAGTTTACCCTGAAAGCTTGTTCACATTATTTCAAGCCTGTCATTTTATAAACAGTAAATATTGACCATTTTGACACTTAAAGTTGAAGTGTGGTGTTTTGATTAGGTCAATTTGTTCATTTGTTTGTTTTTTTTTTTAAGTTACTTTGGTTGTAAGTTTGAGCACTGGAGTTCCCATCTGGGAAAAAAAAGAGGAAATTCTATGTCACTGCTAGTTTTCCTTCAAAAAAATGTTTTCGAAGGACCAGCCCAGATGATCAGAATATCAGACATCACTTGTAAAGCACTGAGCAGACTTTAGGCAAGATATCCGAGGAGACATGAAAAAGGTTCCATGGAAATACCCATGTGCATTACAAAATGTGTATATGGAGTGTAATTTTCTTGTGGCAGAGCTAGAACTCCGTCTGTAATATTTAACAAATAGTTTGTCTATCCTGTTATGATAACCATGTCAAGTACAAGGTTCTACACCTGGATTAGAGCGATCCCAGGGACAGCTACAGGTTGGGCAGAGAAGAGATTCAGAGCAGCCCTGTGGAGAAGGACTTGGGGTATTGGTTGATGAGAAAATGAACATGAGATGGCAGTGTTTGCTTGCAGACCAGAAAACCAACTGTATTCTGGGCTGCATCAAAAGGAGAGTGACCAGCAGGTCAAAGGAGGTGATCCTGTCCCTCTACTCTGCTCTTGTGAGATCTCATTTGGAGTATTATGTGCAGTTCTGATGTCCTCAACATAAAAAGGATATGGAACTGTTGAAAAAAGTCCAGAGAAGGTCCACGAGGATGATCAAGGGACTGGAACACCTCCTGTGCGAAGATAGGCTGAGAAAGTTGGAGCTGTTCAGTGTGGAGAAGAGAAGGCTGCATGGAGACCTCATATCAGCCTTCCAGTATTGGAAGGGGGCCTATAAGGGTACTGGGGAGGGACTCTTCATTAAGGATTGTAGTGATAGGACAAGGGGTAATGAGTTGAAACTTACACAGGAGAAGTTCAGATTGGATGTAAGGTAGAAGTTATTTACTGTGAGGGTGATGAGGATCTGGAATGAGTTGTACAGAGAAGTTGTGAATGTTCCATTGCTGGCAGTGTTCAAGGCCGGGTTGGACAGAGCCTTGGGTGGCATGGTTTAGTGTGAGGTGTCCCTGCCCATGGCTGGGGGCTTTGAAACTAAATGATGTTAAGGTCCTTTCCAACTCTAACTATTCTGTGATTCTATGGTACTACATAGCATAGCCTGACATGGCAATCCAGTACATATGTGAAAGGAAAGGTATTATAGCTCAGAGATAGCAAGTCACCTCATTAAAGACTGTAGGTAGAACAGGCAAGGAAAATTAAATCTAACCTTAGGGATTGTTCCTAGGTGTTATTTTGGGTTCATTGGATTTTTCCTTAAAAGACATATCCAAATTACATATTCATTGTAGCATGGCTTTTCACAGTGGGTACCTGTAGAGTACGTGGTACAAGTCTCCCACAGCATGTTAATTTTTAATGAGAACAGAGCACTTATATTGTGTATCACAATCAAATCACTTGTCTTTCTGTAATAGGGCAACTACCAACTGTGCAGTTCTCACAGAATGCCTCTTTCCTTTGGGCTAACAGGTATCTGTGCAAATCACTCGTTGGATCTTAGTTGTGTCATGTGTACAAATTGCAGGTCTGGAAGAGAACCATACTATGAGAGTGGTGTTCACTTTTCTTACTAGGTTTTTCTGGAGAGGAATTAAGGTTCTCATGTCAGTTTTCAGAAATTAACCTCTGGTGTCTCTTTCGTATATAGATTGTGCTTGCTTCTTATGAGTGATACTAGCTCATGCATTAATTGTGCAACCAGGGCTAGCCTTTTTCTGGTGTAAATTGGTGTAGTTCTCTTGAGTTAGTAGAGCAAGTTTGTATCAATGGAAAAAAACTGGCTTTAATTGTTTTGTAAGATTGTAGATCCACAAAGAGATGGGACACAGCTGCATAATATCATAGTTCATAACTCATAACCTGATGTCTAACTCAATGTTACTAAAATACAAAGCCTTTCTGTATAATCTATATCAGAGCTAGGTATCTCAGAAAACTGTTTAGAAAAAGCAGCATGCTGAGCTGGGGGCCTTCGAAGTAGCCAACAGGAAATGCTGAACACAGAAACACAAATTACCTATCTCGATGATATTTATGCACCTTACTCAGCACTATTAGAAGACACTAGCATTCTGTTAGGATTTCAGTTGTGATTCATTTCCTGACCTAATGCTTAGGTCATTTTCCTTAGCCTAACATTTAGTTTGTTCAGCTGTCAAAGAGACTCAAACCCATGTTTCCATTTTCCAGGATAATGGCCTAATCATTGGGGAGTAGATGCGTCTGGGATGGGGCTGAATTGTGTGTTTTGTACCTCTCCTGATGAAGTCGTTGCATTCCACACAAAGGAGTTAAAGGTCTGTTGGTCAAAAGAAAACTGCAGGGGGAATCAGCAGGGTTATGGAAGACCTACAGTCTGAGAAGACCTTTCAGTTATCTGCACGAACTGGAGTTTCATTATTTTGTGTTTAAATATCTGTGATTTAATCATTGTATTTAATAAATAGTAGTGTCAGCACCAGTTTTTTTTTCAATCTGCTTTCAATCTTCATATGATAAAACCATCATAATACCTAGAGAAGAAAAATGTCCTATAATGTTTCTAAACCCATTATCTATTCCTTTTTCTCTGTTTTAATCAGTTCAATGCAAATCCTTGTACTATAGGCTTTGAATAAAACCCCCTCATCTCTTGCATCCCAAGCATGCAGAATTGTCTGTACATATTTTCTAATGTATTGTGCATTAGCAGTAGGTAATTAAAACTTCAGTCATCTTCCTAGCCTCACTTTGATTTACTTACAGAAAGAAGTTTACAAAATGACCACAGGAAAGAAGTTTTCTGCTGAAGTCAATAAAATGAGAGTTAATAGATCTGTCCAGAAATCTTATGTAGCAGCATATTGAGTACTCTTTTCCTTGGCGTCCTGACTGCAAAATTGGATGCTTGCTGAAAAGCTGTGACAACAAATGCTTATACAATTAAAGAACTGCTATCTTCTCAGGAGGTCACAATGCCAAGGCAACCTATGCAAACAGATGTTACAAAGAAAGGAAAGAAACAAACAAAAAATCCTTTTATTGAATAGACTTTTTCTTATAGGCCTTCTAATACATGTTCCATTGTCAATATCCTTCTTCCAGAGCCTAGAAATATAAATATATTGAAAATTAACATTATGAAGATTATTAAAATAACATGCAAGAAGAATACATCTTCACTTTACGTAATAAACAATGATTTTTTGTCATTAGAGCTGTGCTACACTATTCTATCATCTGGCTGGTGGACATAGTTGTGCCAAGATCATTAATGTTTCTTGGTTTGGCTGAGCTGCTTTTTTAATACTGCTTCTTTAGACAAGGAGAACTTTTAGCTGATACTTTGCTATGACAGTTTTGGCTGTAGGACCCATGTTTTACCCATTATGATAGAAGACAACATAAAATCAAGCCTAAAATAAGAATGAATTTGCCACCTTGTTTTGCTTTGTTTTGATTCTTAATGTTGGTCAAAATGTAGTTTTGAAGACAGGGTTTATGATAGGTATAATTTACAAGGGAAGATATTTTCAACCATTTAGGAGTGAGTAGACCAAACTAAATTATTACCATATTTTGTGTGATTACTTTCTCACTTATCAAATCATAGAATCATAGAACAGTTAGGGTTGGAAAGGACCTTAAGATCATCTAGTTCCACCCTCCCTGCCATGGGCAGGGACACCTCACACTAAACCATGCCACCCAAGGCTCTGTCAAACCTGGCCTTGAACACTGTCAGCGATGGAGCATTCACAACTTCCCTGGGCAACCCATTCCAGTGCCTCACCACCCTTGCAGTAAAGAATTTCTTCCTCAGGTCCAATCTAAACTTCCCCTGTGTAAGTTTGAACCTGTTACCCCTTGTCCTATCACTACAGTGCCTCATGAAGAGTCCCTCCCCAGCATCCCTATAGGCCCCCTTCTGATACTGGAAGGCTGTGATGAGGTCTCCACGCAGCTTTCTCTTCTCCACACTGAACAGCCAAAACTTTCTCGTCCTGTCTTCATACAGTAGGTGCTTCAGTCCCTTGATAATCCTCGTGGCCCTCCTCTGCACTTGTTCCACCAGTTCCATGTCCTTCAGTGTGGAGACCTTGAGGCTCCTTAGCTAAGCAAAATGCCATTAAATTCAAAGGAAGTTTTTCTGTGTCAGAACTGAGCAAACGTTTTTGGGAAATGAAGTAAAATACCAAACCATTTGATGGATACTGAACCATTACTCACTGAATAAAACAATACCAAAGGTTTTCAGAAGTACCATTATGCAAAAACTTTTTATTTTGTTTTGGACATTGGAATTTCAGTAATTATCTATACTGTTTTAGTTTAGGCAGTGGTTTTATTAATATTGCGTCTGTTATAGCTGTGTATCAGAACAAAATTTCTTAAATAAAAAAATTATTACCTTTGCTGAATGTGTTGCTAATTTAATGTGTAGCTCATTCTTACCATGATGTTTGAGCAGTATAATAAGTTATATAATAGGATATTAAATGCATGGTCCTTGAACCAGGTAGACCTAATCTTAGTAAAGCAAGTGAATGGAATACTGGAGGAAAATATGGTGCATATTTTCCCAATACAGTTCAGTTCAAGATTTGTTTAGCAGATCATATCTACTAATATTTTTCATTAATTTTAATTATACACAGATGATTGATTTCTTACATATACCAGAAATTCAGTAATCTTGAATACATTAGTATAATCTAAGAAGTTACTGTTTAGTTATTCGAGGTATTAGTTTTGCATCCTTTTTACAGGCTAAGAAGCAGTTACTGGCTGCAACTAATTGTAAATCTACCATTGAGGGCTCATTTATAAATTATCATGTATCTTCAAATGGCTATTGACATTTTGACTTTAAAAGGTATCTCTTTATTTACAGTCTTTTAGCATATATTACAGTAACAATCAGAATTCAGCCAGCAAACAAGATGATGTTTATAGACTGCCCTAAGTAAGAACAGTTTTCTGTTGCTTGGTTTTTTGTTGTTTTTTTTTGTTTTGTTTTGTCTATTGCTTTATTTTCATGAAGCACCCCTAGTTCTGTGTTCTGACAAAACAACCATCTTATGACATGAAAATAATTTCTTGCAAATAGCTTCTTTCCTTTCTGTCCTTGGTGGTGACTAATCTTGGGAAATAAAGTGTCTAATGGGGTCACTGTCTCAAAGTATGGAAGTTTCCTTTCAAAACAAATAGTACAAGTCTTGAATTGTATTTCTCTTTGAGTAGAGAAACTTCATTATAAAAGTGGTAGTCAGGTCAAAACTCTTTTGTCATCCTATCAGTCATTAGAATATATTGTGCTTTCAAAAACAGCCAAACTAAACCAGCTACTGAATTCTTATGTAGGAATAAACTGTGTTAAATCAGTGAAAATAATGGAATTGATTTTATTTTACCAAATTAACAGAAAGATAACAATAACTGGTAGATTATTTGTTTGAGATGTGACTTCAATATATATTTTTTTTACTTGATGCACAAACTAGCTGGGGATTGATTCTAAGTCATGAGCACCTCTTCTGCATTTGCTTTGTTTTAAAGCAACTTCATAAATATAGAGCATTTGTAGAAGATGTACTTAAGAATTGCTTCTTTTAATGAGCTTCTGATGGCTTGTACCCTGTTCTGATTTTTATGGTATTCACAGCTCTGGATTTAACTTACAGAACAGATGGAATTTGTGACAACTGCAACATTTGGAAAGCGTATTTCAATTTAATTTTGCTATTCCCAGAAGTAAATTTTTTTCCTATATATTTGAAAATTGGATTGTTTCCCCATTGCTTACCACAGGAAGTAAGACATTACTTTTCTTAAACTGCCCATTTTTTAAGAGAAATACAATATTGATAATTCAGTTAGTTAGGACTTTTTCAGAAACCACAGTGTAACCAGCTGTGGGCTGTGCTGAGTCCCTAACTTAGAGGGAATGAGTATCCAGTGAGATCCTTATATCTGGCTTTACTGAAACTCCAGCAGCAATTCATCTTAGACATCATATTAAGCTTTCTATTCAATGCTTAGTTGTCCACAGGGTTTTAAAACTGTTCATATTTTACCTTCCTCTTCTGGTGCAGATAAGCACTCTGAGCCAGCACCAGGTAAAGACTGTATCCAAGAAATGTTAAGCAGGGCTTCTGCAGCATCCTGCCTCCTGCCAGTGCTACAGCAAGAGCAGCCTTCATGCATGATTTGTGGAGTTAAGGTTCACTGCTTATAGAATGATCCTTCCTGCTGTGTGGACTGGGAGGAGAAAGCAGCTGTTGAAAATCAGACAGCCTCCTGCTTAGTGTTAAATCAACAGCTGGAAGTTGCCCTGAGGTTGTTTCTGCTTTAGAGAAAGAGGGCAAATGGCAGACGTTCTTCGTCTCAGTCATTATGAGCAGGTTGAAATTTGTGGGTTTTTGTGTTTGTTTTTTTTTTTGTTTGTTTGTTTGTTTTGTTTCTTTTTTAAAAAATAATTTTTACTTCTGATTACTGAAATTATGGCATAAAATACCTGAAAAAAAAAAAGGCAGTTTTCCCTATCCTCCTGTGACTCTTGGTTCCTGTTTCCAGATCTTCTCTAGATCTAGGCAAAGGCTCAGTTGCTCAGCTCAGTTGCTCACGTAGAATATAAAAGCTGCCATCAGACTACTGATGCTCCTTTCTGATCTTTTTGCTATTATTTACTGCAGGATGGAAACAATAAGCTGTGCCCAGGTTATAAGCAAGGGCTGTCTTTTTAGCCCTGAAGACATTCTTCAGGTACCATGAGCAGGTAGGGAGGAAAAAGTAACTTTGACTGAAAATGCGGTGAAAATTCAGGACACTCTGAGATACCACTGTAAAAATGGAGGGGCCCTTGTCAGTTTTGATGCACCCATACTGCTCCTGCTCCCCACGAACAGATCTGCAAGTGGTTTTAGCAGCAGCCATGATAACACTGTCCTAGTCTCTACTGGCTGGTGGCTACAACATCCTGATTTCTGCCAGTCTGAAATGTCTCAGAGCTTTATGGCATGTTTGTGCATGAAAAACAAAACAAACCCCTGAGTAGCAGGATACTGCTTGTGTTTACATTTCTTCTGAATCAGGGTTTGATGCCACTGCAGCAACAGTTTCCATAGCAGTTAATGCTGCAGCTGATACTGTTAAAAATCTGACGCAAAGGGAGAGTCTTTAAAAAGGCTACCGTACTTCTGCAGAAATCCTGTACATTTGAGAGTTTTGTTTATTAGTTTTCCTCAGAAAACAATTAGGGAGGTAACTTGGTGTCGTGGTTTGAGGCTTTCAAACCCATGCAGCCGCTCTCTCACTCACTCCCCTCTCTTTCTTCCTCAATCCGAGGGGATGGGGAGGAGAATCAAAAGAATGCAACTCCCACAGGTTGAG
>JASSUY010037195.1:0-25011 GCA_032466535.1 Forpus xanthops
CAAAGGGCTGAGTTTGGCTTTAAGTCATTCAGGGAATACTTCCATTTTCCCTTCCTTTGCCTTTTTTTTTTTTGTTTTTAATTGTCCTTGGTATTTAAAAAAAAAAAAAAAAAAAAAAAGAAAAAAGAAAAGAAAAAAGAGCACAAGTTAAATAAAATGTATAAACAACAGGAGAGGGCAGGCTTAAACTGATGAAAAGCAAGAAAATCAGACTAGCTGTAAACCTGGAAATGCTGTTCTCAACTAGTGTGTGCAGGAAATGCAGCACATATGGCACATTGAGTCACCTGGATCTGGGCCTCTTTGTTGCACCTTGGCATAGGAGAGCAGGAACAAAGCAGAGATGCAGATTTTAACCCTCAGTTGCCTGGTGTCTGGTAAGGATCAGCTTTAGCCTATTCTTATACTTGGCTTCCAGATCATGAATATGAGATGTTAAAAGCAGAATTGTTGCTGAATGATCTCTTCTGTACTTAAACATGGATAACAGTGAAATTTTGTTGATCAAAAACTTTTGGTATCCTTCTGTCTAGTGTTTAGAAATACATATGAATGTAGTTGCACCTTTTCTTATAGAAAAGTTGAATTTTATTATAATGACACTTCATTTATGATGTTCTTTGCAAAAAGCTGTTT
Source organism: Forpus xanthops (assembly GCA_032466535.1). Lineage (NCBI taxonomy): Eukaryota > Metazoa > Chordata > Aves > Psittaciformes > Psittacidae > Forpus > Forpus xanthops. Next base: position 637 of record JASSUY010037195.1, read on the forward strand.
CTGATATTATGCTTTTAAGTGAGCCTCAGTGTGCATTACAATCATTAATGAATCAGACTTTAGATAAAGACAGTGTAGGTATGGCAGCATATCATTATACAGGGGAGAAGAATGAAGTATGAGGATGTAAATATTTACTACATGTTGTACAATCTTGAGGTAAGATAGCTCTAAGTGTAGGATGATGGGTTTTACTGTTCCTAGTTATGCAACATAAAAGGATCTTTGAAAAATTTCAAATGATTCTTACTTTTTGCTCAACATTGGCAAACTTTTTTGTCAGGAATAAATAAAGCAAAGTTTAATAAAGTCGGAACATCTGATCTTGAACATTTGACCACAGTTTTTGGGATTTTTCTCCTCCTAAAGATGAATCGTTCTTTTGGAGATTTTTGGTTTGTGTTGGTTTGGTTTTTTTTTTTTTTTTTTTGGGGGGGGGCGGTATGACATCTTTCATTTATTTGGAAAAAGAAGGGTAGAAATCTTCAGAATGAAGAACTTTCAGGTTGATATTAATCCTTGGTGTTTTTTCCTTTAATTTGAGATCTTCCTCAAAGCTCCAAATGCTGCTTCTTCTGTCTCCCTTCCTGATCTAGAAAACTGATTTATTCAGATCACTCTATCACAGATCTCCTTGATGCCACTAAGAATCTGCCTTGACTGTCATAGTAATGCACATGTATCTCTGACATTTTTTTTCTTTCAAGACTTACATATTTTTCTGTATTTCATACACCTCTAACAAAATGTGTATTAATTATTGTACATCAAACTATGCAGAGCAAAACAATTTTTACTCATTTATTTTACAGGGATATCTTTACTATCAAAGGCTGATATTGCACAGCTATATGTATGATTAAGAGAAATCTTATATTTTAAAGTATAGAAGTGAAAGACTTCAAATTTGTGGGAATAATTTCATGTATTTTTTGAACTTGAAATGTGCTTAAGCAGAGATTTTCAAAATAGATCTAGAAGAAGGGGTCAAAAAATTCTATTGAAGTATATGCATTCAGAAGTTGTAAGACTGATTTTTATACTTTAAAAATGACAATCCCTTGAAGCCCTAGAAAAGGGGGGAGCTGTTAAAGAGTGGGACTTTGATACTGCATTTGTATTTTCTCAGTTTAATGGAATTTTTGAAATGTTACAGTATATTGGCTTAGTGTAATCACTAATATTTAAGCTGTATGCAAAATTGAATACAATTTGCGGTCTTGCACTTTAAAAAGCAGTGGACTAGGAACATAGCACAGACTATGCTGCTCAAATAGTCAGAAAAACAATGTGTATGTTCAGTTGAGATAAGGAAAGCCAGGATGTTTTGACTGTAATTGGCAGTTATTGGGGAGAAGGACTCTACTTTTGAAAATGGTTTGTTTGCAGCAGTTGAAATTTGATTAATTAAAATTGTTCCATAATCATATTGTAGCTACAGTCTAGTTGATTTAGTTTTTTGTTTGTTTTTTTTAATGGGTTTAGTACAGTGAAATTGATTTCAAGGTTATCAGGAAACAGCATCATTAACTATAAGCAGGTGAATCAAGCTGTCTCTGCCAGTGTAGACTGATTTTAGCAGACACAAGTTCTACTGAGCTCTGAACAGAAGGTAACTTCAGTCCAAAAGCAGTCTCCTCAGCTGTTTTAGTGCTTCTTTTTTCCTGAGCTAATATATGTTGTGACAATACGGGGTTTTTAGACCAAAGCTGAATTACATTTGACTGCCCTGAAGCAGAGAGCAGTTGTAACTGGAAATCAAGCACAGTTGGATGTTCAGTGAAGGCGCTTCAGTGAAGACTTCAGTTCTTGAGTCTGACCCTAACTGCAGTGGTCTCATTTTTGTGTCTGCACTGAGCTTATGACCTGATGTCATGTAAACCTTCTCTTCAGCAGGATAAAGTCACTACACTATCAGGTTTACCTTCTATAGCACTCACCTTTTTTGATTTTTGTATTTATTAAAATTAAATTTTGTCAATGTGTTGGAGGCGGCCTGAATTAGGAAAATAAGTTTTGGTAGCTCAATGGAAGTAAAGTAACTGAAAGACAACTTATTTCTTGAAATGTCTCACCTGAAATTCCAGGGAAAGTGTGGGGAAAAGGTTCTCAGGGAGGGCACTCTCTGAAGAAGACAAGCTCGGGATAAATATGCGACTTCAGTTCCTGACTGAGTACTCTGAGTTTTTTATATGAGTGAAGGTATAAGGAGTAGGCTGCCAACACTGATGCCATTTTATAAATGGCACCAAAGTAGAAATTTGGTAGCTGTCCAAGCTGCTTACTAAGTGATCAGTTAGCTTTGTGTTCTCTCAATCTGAACCTTTTAGCAAACACACCTATTTCTTGGGTAAAAAAAGTGAAGATGTCTTCAAGTGTTAGGGGCATGTCAATGAAGCCACTGGCAGTGACTGAAGACAATTTTGGTGGTCACCAAAATTAAATATTTTATTGGTGAAAGAGGATAGAAGAAGCTCTGATGTCTTTGCTGTTCTCTAAAGCTTTTCACACCAGCTACTAACGTTCTCAATTGGAGAAAATAGTGATTAGGAGTTAAAAAGGAAAGGTGTCCAGTGAAGATATTCAGTGCATGAAGGAAGAGTTTCATGGGCATTGGAAGGCAAACATAGAAAAGTAAACACAGCCCTCTGGATCACAACATGTTAGTAAATACAAATGCTGCCATGTTTCCATAGAGTTCTTTCTGTAAAGGTAACTCTTGTGTGTAATATATCATGTTTTGTTAGTATCATCACATTTTACAAAGTTATATGCCTTTTTTTCTTTTTCAGTTTGCTTTACTTACAAAAACTGTTTGAAGTTGGTGATCAATAACACTGAGGGACATCAAAGTTTCAAAAAATGTGGAAAAGAGGTGTTACTGTTTAGCTAAATCTGTCATCAAGGTGTGTTGCAATTCGGTGGTTTAGGTTTCTAATGGGAAGTCAGAATACCATCTTATGACCTAGATCTCCTGTAATGCATTAAAGTTGTTGTAAACCATACTTGTACTTCTCAAGAGTGCTGGGAATTGAAACACCTTTAACTTCTGTGAATTTTCAAAGCTCCCACTGAACTTAGCAGGAGGGAGCAGAAAGCTCAGTTACTAGCTTTTGTTAAGCACACTGAGGTGCTGATTAAATGGTCTACATCAATCTGAACTGGTTTTGCTTATTACACAAGGGATGATCCCTGAGCAGAGGAGAGGTAACATAAATGTAGTATTACATAACATCAAGAGACTGAAATTTTGGTGCCACATTGTAAGTACAAAAATGGCCCTTTGCTAGGGCATTGATACACAAACTTTTTTTTCAATTCGTCATTTTTGTGTTCTTTTACCCATGCAAAGTTGTCAAAATGTAAATATCATTCTATTGACAAGATAGATAACTAATGTCAGTAGTAAAAGACATTGTTGATATGAAGGGACTACCATTGGTGAGAATTTCTAAACTATTCTACATTCTTTCTTTTCTGACTATTCACTAGAATGGGCTGGCAGATAAATTGCACTCATTCACTTTCACAGAGAGCAACTTCTTCTTTTGCAGAGAAGCCAAGAGGAAAGAGGCTTATTTGCTATCTGCTTTCATCATCTTTGAAATATTGCATTGTGTCTTGTTTGAGAGTTCTGTAAAATAGAGAAAAAAAATTCTTAAACCCAGAATTGTTCCTCAAGGAGGAACTGGTGTGGTTTTCTAACATTGTCCTCCTACCTGGCAAATTTCTTGTGACTATCTCTAAGATGACATACAATGACAAAGGAGGTAAGGGTGAAAGATGTATAACCCAAATAATGACAGCCCACCTGCTTCCACCTATACCAGCCTATGCCATGCATTAATAACTTGGGCTTATTTTGTAAATACAAAGATTCACATTTTTCTGTTCTTACACATTTTACTTGCAGGACTGGTAGGTTGACTAGGAGGCCAGTCATACATATGTGCATGCTGTTTTTATATATGACGAGGAGTACAGTGATCAGTTTTGCTTTTTCTGAAAGATGAAAAGAAATCTTTTTTGTTTATATTTTCATTTAATAATAAAATCTGCATTTGCTTTTGTCAGTGTGGTTGGCTGATATGTGACACTTCAGTCCCTCCTCTACCACCACTGTGTCTATTATTCTAGTGAAATCTTTCACTTATTTCAGCAAGGCTGCTTTCAATGCTTGATCGTATGTGAATTGATGCAATAGCCTACATCCTATTTTGACTCCTTTTATTCGATAGATTTTTGCCTATGCAACTTGTAATAATTCCTATGAAACTGTCACAATCAGTTCTATTAAAATTACTTACAATTCCTGTTGTTCAGGGATCATTGAAATGATAGATTGCTATGGTCTGTCTTGGTAATGTGTGCTTAGGGAGTCCTTCATTTACAAAATAGACTTATTCAATTTTTGGTGAAATGTGATTATTACTCTTGTACGAAGACCTGCTCACTCTAAATATGGATTGCTTATTTTTTAAGCAAATTATATAAAAATGTTTGTGAAAGTGATGACATGAATTAGGGTGTCAATCCACAAAACTCCACTTTCAACCTTACAAACTAATTGCATTTATCTTGACATTTGAAGGACAGATGATTTTACATAGTGCTGGTCAGTTAGTAAGGACTGGCAAGAAGTCCAGCTGCTACAAAGGCAGATTGAAGCATGACTGATGGCTCATGGTGACTGTAAATCATGGGAAACTGAGTGGGAAGTAAGCTCTGTGTCCACACAAGTGAATTCCTGTCTTCACCAGCCCAGCTATGCTCATTACATTCCTGGTTATGCAGCAGCAGAAGTGTGTTAGAATGGCCCAGTACTGGTTGTGGAGCTACATATGAGAAGATTTTAAGTGTGCAGATGTTTGCAAGATCCATGTACCTTGGAAAATAGTATGCTAAATCCAACTGTCTTTTATCCATAGCATTTTTATTGACTTTTTAAGAAGAATAGTGATATGACTTTTAAGACTTTTTCTTACTCAGATGCTCTTTTGATGTTATTATCTTGGTTATAGACAACATTTCTCAGTAAGTCATCTGTGCTGTAACTAAGCAGTGGTGGGGTGAAAATCTATAAAACTAAGGCAGAAGAATAGAGAAGAAAATTCTAGATGTCATCCTGCCAACATTTTATTTCTGTCTCATTTCCTTTAATGGAATTGTCATGGAAGTATGCTATTACCTGCACAGGTAACAGTCCCTAAGGTTGCACTCTATGCTTGAGTCAGGAACCCCATAGACTTTATGGGCATGTGGAAAAACATTAACTGAAGGATACAGGGAGGTCTTGGGAGCTGCTTTTCTCATAAGCTCAGCAACTGGTATCAGGGCTGCTCACTGCATCTTGTGCACTGTCTCTTATTTAGGGTCTTTTGTTCTCACTTGCACTTTTAGCTTCAGCTGGGCATGTGAAACCATATATCCTAGAAACAGAAAATAAATAAATGGATTGTATCATTCAATTTCACTTACATACTTACATGAATAATCTTTTTTTTTACACATTCTGAATTTGAATGGGATTACTTGCATTGCTGTTAATGTGAGTAGCAGTTACAGGATTAGTTCCTATGTTTGTCAATGTTGCAAAAGGCAACAGAATATACAATAATTAGGTTACATTTTCAAGTATAATCTGAAATTAAAGAGCTGTATTTTGGAGCTGTTGCTCTGAATAGCAAGTATTGATACTCATAATTGAATTCTGAGATAGAACTTTCTGTACATTTGTAATGCAGGGAATTCTCTCATTATGTGAGTTTCACTTGGCAGATGAATTGTCACCATATAGGAATAAGATCAACTCCTGCGTTTCAAGGGTCAAAAGGACTGGAACCTGCTTCTAAGGTAAAGCATTTAATATATTTCATATCCCAAAACTCTATAGGCTGAAATTACTAGATTGAGAAGCGTTTTGATAAATATTTGAATATGGACTGTGATTACTCTGTTGTAGAACTATACTTTGAACTAGTGTAATTGATGTTGGTAGGACCACCTGATGAAGCAGGCCTTGACCCTGAAAAATGCTGCAGGCAGACCTCCAGTGAAAACTTTGCTGCCTTATGCAATTTTCAGGACACTGAGCTAAAATCTGAAATAGTGTGAATAAAGGTGGCAGAATTAAAACAATCATACTGCTGTCATGCCAGCCTGTTTTCCACACTTGCAAGTTTGGGGGGGGAGAGGGGAATGTGTTTCTTTTTTTTTTTTTAGCTTTTTTTGTTTTTTTTTTTTTTTTTTTGTACTTGTATAGCTTTTTCTAAATTTATTTCTATTAGGTTCATGGCAGCTTTTATCCTTCATGTAATTAAAATGTTGGGAAATTAATAATTCTGGCAAATATTCATTTTTCTATGCCTATGACTTTTGTTGCTGGCTAAATGCTATCAATTTTATGCAAAGCTTTCTCCTCAATAAAGAAAATCTGAAAAATATGGACAAATAAGCTATATCTCCTCAACTAAGATCAATGCTGATAAATGAAAAATCTCTTTACAATACAACCTTGAATAAGTTGAAGAAAAAATGCATATCATATCAGTCATTATGTTTGCAAGTCACTTTATATGCAGAACATGTGGTGACCCTGACTCCAACCATATCTTATTTGACTAAGAAGCAATGGCTAAGAGCGAATATAAACCTGTTGTTTGCTCATGGTAAGCGATACTGTATGTATTATCTCTCTGAAACAGGGAATGCAAAAAGTTTTGTACATGAAAGTGCTCTGGGCTTTTTGGAACCTGAATCTCTTTTCCAGGGCCAGCTTTCTTACTGGTCTGAGAAGGTGACTCAGTGCTCTGCCAGTACCTCAGTCTTCATAGGAAGTGTTCAGGGTCACAGTAGCAGCTGGCTTTCAGTATATTATGATATAAAATCCTTCCATTATTTTTTTTCCTCTTTAAATTACATAAAGGATAATTACAGTCTGGCCTGGAATAGCAATTTCACATTCTCATTTAAAGTAGGCATTTCTAAATGTTCAGTTTCATGTTTTATAAACTGCTGGATTGAATTTAAAAGTAAATATGACAAGTAGCTAAAACCTGCTGTCTTCAATTGCACTAGAAATTGTAGCTATGTGAGAATCTGTTTGATGTCTGGAATGAAAAATGGCTGCAAAAATACCCAGGATTGGAGAAACTGCTTTTGGAGATACATGAAGAATTTGGAACAAAAGGAGATTAGATGACTGAAGTGTGACAATGGATTCTAGTCTTGTTGGAAAGAACTCAAGATTAAGATACAGATGAAGGGGTTATGGGCATAAAAGCTCACCTGTTCTTCTCTGTTATATTAGATGGTCTATAAGAGCACATTATTTTTTCAGACAAAGCTTCCTTGTCTTATAGCTGTAGACACCCTGGCTACTAGTTAAGAAACAGAAACACTGTGGAAGAATAAGGAAATTATATGTGAGCAATGACAGAAACAGTTTGACATTCTAGTAAAAATAGGATTTTCTGTTGAGCGAACAACAGGCAGTCTGGTAGAGTTAGATAATTGTCTTAGCATCATTAATAGCTCAAGTTAGAAGAGAGGATTTAGGAAATTGAAATTGATATGTCCAAATACTGAAATAAAGAACAAGATTTGCATATTTTTGATGGCAGGCTCATTCATTATTCAAGATACGTGCTCATCTGCAATAGACAAGAGAAGACCACCATAGACTGCAGTGATAAAAGCAAGGGCAAAATTTGGCTCTGGCTCAAGGGAAAATGACTAATCTTTCTTACCTCTTCTGAATCTGGACATGCAGAGCTCAATTACTCCAGCTTGCATGAAAATGTCTTCTTTGGTCCCTTAGCTATTAAAAGTGATGATATGAGATCACAAAAGCAGAAAAAGCTTTTAGAAGATTATTCCTTAAAATAAGTGACAGTAAACTCCCATTGAAAAAAGTGAGAAAAAATAAATTATACCCACCAGACTCTGTATTTTCAGAGTTGCCAGCGAGTTTGCCACAAAACTCACATTAAAGTCAATGGGAGTTAATAAAATCAATGGGAATTGTATAACTTATTGTCATGTAAACTCTGGAAATTTTTAAGAAAGAAACAATTGAAATAGTGGGGCAAAATATAAAGTATCAGAGTAGATAATATATGAACAAAAGAGCAAAATATCTAACAGAATGAAAAGCATGATGGAAAAGAGAAGATGGATGGAAAAGAGACAGTTGAATACATTGAGTTGTGTAAGACTTCACAGGGTTTCAGAAAATACAATTTCTTGAATAGCTGAAGGAAAATGGAAAGAAAGCCATCAGGTGTAATTGCTGTGAGGAGCAGCATCCTGCTGAGACAGAAGAGGTTTAGTATCAGTTCTGTACAAATGCATCCCAACAAGTACAACAAATAAACATAAAAGTAGATGCATCATAAAATCAAGAGGTAAGAGAAGGAGTTTGTGTAAGCACACAAGTATCCCACATGTAATGGAGAAGTGACAGGACACAGGGAGAACTGGGGAGGGTGAGGTGTTGTAGGAAAATGTTGAACAAAATGGACATCATACTGTGGTTGGGGCAGAAAGCAGAGGATTGATAGGATATAGCTGATTGAACAACCTGAGAAGCACATACTCTCTCTGTTGAAGAAACGTGATTTTGATGAATGTAATTGGTGTCAGGAGAAGCTAACTCTTTACAGGTTGAATTTTTTTTTATCCCATTGATATGTTCAGCAAAGTAACTCACTAGTCCCATAAAAGTATTATAATGAAACATAGGACTTTCTCTAAGTGTTGTAGACTTAAATTCTGTTTAATTCACTTCTGAGATACAAGATTTCAAACCTATGGTAGGAAGTTTCACAAGAAAGAGGGGCCCTAATATTGCCACCAACATTCCTTTCAGTTTTACATGACACAGGTGCTTATGACCCTTATAAAAGTCTCAACCAAACAAAAGTAGATAATAGCTATCTCTTCAAAAGCTGCTATTTAGAAATGGTCTTCCAAAGAAGCAAGCAAATAAATAAAAGTTGTTGATAAAAATCTCTTTGCAAACATTAAAAGGCAAGTTCTTGCAATGGATATGAAGAATGCTAGAGTTAATTGTCACCCATTGAAGCTCTCTAACTGTTCATATCTGTACAACTGTTGAAGCGAATAGAAGCATGTTATTTTATGCCTCTGGGGAGACTGGACTGTAATCTCAGACTCTAGAGGAAACCTCAAGTTAATTGAAGAAAAATTACTTACTCTTAAGAGCTACACAATGTAATGTATTGTCAAATGAAGCCATTAATTGTTAAAGCTTTTCAAGTCTAGAGAAAGTGCCCTCTTTCAAGAAGATTCAGAAAGAAAGAAGTCAATGTAGTTGTTAAAGAATGGAGCAAACTTAGATGCCCCATGAAATGTTCCAATTTTTATGAATGCTATATTATCAGAACCTGCGAAGAAACATAAAGGACCAAGACATGAAGTTCTAACAAACAGTAAACAGTGTGCAAGTAATTTGAATTGTGCATTGCTTATAGATAATATACATATTCACTGTGTCGTTTCACTTAAAAATTCAACTGCTAAATTAAGTTGGCTTTATGCCATAAAGAGCATATTTATAAGCAGTGTTTCACAGGTTGTCAAAATTGGCAATTTAACGCACAGGGTATCTTTGCAGCTGTGTAGCAATTCAGAAGCACAATTTGGTGTCATTGAGAGGCTGCATAAGCTCTCTAAACTAATGAACTTTGTAGTGTATGAAAGTAAAAGATATTGCTCTGAGTACAAAGAAAAAGAAGCTACAGAAAAACCCAGAACAGCAGGAGAACACAGGTAAAGGTTTTGAATAGATGCCAAAAACTGGAAGGCACAACAGAGATAAATAAAATGCACAGTAAAGATGCAATATAATAAAATACTGCAATTTGAGCTGTCAGCATGAATGTAGTGAGTTCAGAATAGGACAAGTGAGTTAGCTTTTATGGGATATTTAACCACAAACTGCCAAAAACTGTGGCTGTTGCTGGTAATACATATTCAAATACAGCAAACATATTATTGGGGAAAATGATACAAAATCACACTATAAACTTTTTGGTTGTATTTCTGGAATTTGTCTACAAGCCATCTGCAGTTTGCCTTTTGCAGAACTGACATCTGAAGAAATGGTAGCTTCAGTACCATTTCCCACAGTATCATGATGTCCTGGGTTCAGCAATAGCAGTCGTTTTTCTCCTTCTTGGTAGCTGGTGCAGTGCTGTGTTTTTGACTTTCAGCCTGGGAACAGCACTGATAACACCGATGTTTTCAGTTGCTGCTCAACAATGTTTACTCTGACCAAGGACTTTCTGAGTCTCATGCTTTGACAGGGAGGAGGGGAAGCCAGGAGGAAGCAGAGACAGGGCACCTGACCCAAACTAGCCGAAGTGGTATGTCACACCTACCAGCATGTCATGCCTACTTATATAAACTGTGGGCAATTACCTGGATGGCTAGATCACTGCTCAGTTGAGCTGGGTGTCGGTCAGCGGGTGGTGAGCAGTTGTATTTCCCTTATCATCATTATTATTAGTGGTAGCAGTAGCAGTTTGTGTTATATCTTAGTTACTGGACTGTTCTTATCCCAGCTCATGGGAGTTACATTATTTTGATTCTTCCCATCCCTTCCGGAGCATGGGGAGGAATGGGGGGGGAGTGAGTGAGAATGCAAGCTATGTGGCTGACTGGACTTAAATCACAACAAGGTTTTATCCCAGTTTTGCTGTTCTGTCAATGAGATGAGAAAATTACCTGTTACAAAAATGATCTTTGAAAATCAGAAACAGTAACTAGGGAATATCTCCCCTCTTTTATTAATTATATTTAAATTATTATTTAATTATTAATGTAATTTATTTTATTATTTATTAATTCCATTAATGTAGTTTGTCTTATTAATTAATGGAATTATAATCTTTTCCCCAGGGAGATATATTTTTTTTGGATTAGTGTTTGACATAAGTTCTAAGTAATTACCTAGATGCTTCCAATTATATTTTTTTATATTCTTTACAGTTGTATATACAGCCTCAGATACTTAGCAATTTTCTTTGCATGTTTTCTGGATCATACCTATTATTTTTGACTCTTACCATTAGACATATGCTATATTTTCATTGAAGTTTAGTTCCCAGAGCTTGTTTCCCTTCTAAAAGCTGTGCAGTATTTTTACTAGTACTGCTGTCTTGCAAATATCTGTTTGTGTATCTATTATACACTTTATTTTCAAGCCAGCAATTACTAAGGCATAAGAGATGCAATTTGTATGGCTGATAACTCTGTTTCTAAAGTAATCAGAAAGTAAGGAAACATACTTCCACATAGACTCAAATTAACTGCTCTGGAGAAAGAACAAAATTCAAAATAAACCTGTAGTAGATTTTTGCTGATCTTTTCAAAATGTTGCCACAGCTTTTGGAACATTACTCATTTTCCTGCATTGTCAGGTTTGGCCCTTCTGGTTTCTAAACAACATCAGAATCGAAGCTCTTTAAATGTCATTAAGGCAGGCAGTTTCTCATAGTTTTTCTAGCTTGATTACAAGCAGATTTTGTGGGAATTTAATGATTTAGTTCATTCTAAGGAGAATTACCTTACCATTCAGAGGATTTGTGATATTTTGCCAATCCTTCTGGCCAAAATACCATCTTTGGAAGTTAAATATTTTTAAACTCTCTCTTTACTCATCAAGTTCATAATAATACTTATTGCATGTGTGGAAATGAGGTACTTCTATTTGAGAATATGGCTGATCATTTCTTCCTGCATTAGGATTTGAAAAAGTAGATACTATAAAAAGGAACTTTGAAGCATAGCAGTAGTAGCAGGAAACAGAGAGATTTGAAAAGGCAGATACTCTTGTGAACCAAAACACAAATTCTGGAGGCTGCTGAAGTGCTCATGAGAAATTTGAAAATACTTGAAATCTGAACACTTTCTCATTTTATTTCATTGAAATTCAAATTATGTGAACTTCTGCTTTAAAATGAACATGCAGATGTTCAGAATTCTTTTTTTTTTTTTTTTTTATTCCACAACCAAATTACCTTCTGATGAAATTCAGTGAAAGTAAATCTCTTAAAGGAAGAAATGGAATTAGTCAAAAATTTGACAGGCCATATCCAGTTCTTTAGAATCCCAGTGGAAAATGATTACAGCAGAAATTGCATAGATGTACAAGAAAACCAATGTAGCCCATGACATTTTGGTTCTATTGCTTGTCTGTAAAACTGAGATCTGCATATTGTTATATGAGCATGTGCTCTTTGACATGGGTGACAAAGATGGAAGCATGCTCATAAGGTTCTTATAGGATGCTTTTTCATTTTTATAAACTATTCTCTGTGCAATCATGTACAGTTGTAAGTATTCTCCTCATTAAATTTCTTTTTCCTGATTTCTTTGATTTCTGCAGGGATCATGGGAAAGAGGGAAATTTCTCCACAAAATATGAAGACATTTGTTCTCTATAGCAAAAATATCAAGAAAGAGCAATTGTTTTTCTTGACAGGTGCAGCAGAAATCAGATTTCAGAATGCTCTTAAAATAAGGGTCAAGATCTGCATGGTGACAAACCACATGAAACCTGATAGAAATGTGTCTTGTGACTATACAGTAGTGTGCTTCTCTGTGTTTGCAGCCCACTGTTTTAGTGTCATCCATACGTTTACTGCTGAGGCTTTGTCAAAGGAGCACCCTGCAGTTCTCCAGGCTTTGGAAATGCATTTTCCTTTCTGTGGTCTGTCAAAAGCACACTGGGATTCCTAAACAGTAACTGGACTTGCCTGTGGCCAGCAGGACACTTTCTTTCTAGATCAGAGGATGTTCACAGGGTAGGAAATTAAAGCATCTCTGTGGATCACCCAAAGCTCTTCTGTCACTCAGCGTAACTTGTCACATGGAGTCCTTGGGTATTTTGCCCAGAGACAGAGTGTTTTGGATCTGAAAATGCTATCTCCTAAGTCACTGCAAGCTGACTGGTGTTTTATGTGCAGCTAGTACAATGGTAAAACTGGCAGTCTCTCACGATAAAGGTATCTGTTTAGTTAAGGAATGGATGTGATGCATTTCATAAAAACGTGCCAGTGATTGCAGGTGGTTGAAAATGGTCTTAGGAGTCAGCAGAGGCTTCTCAGGCTCAGAACACATTTTAAGCACATCAATCATCTGTAAGTATTGCTGTAAAACGTTGTACAATGGGGCTTAAAACACTCCAGGCACTTTCTGAAGTTATAGCTGCACTGTGTACTTAGAAATGACATTGAGGTAAAATCTTCTCTGTAGAATCTTGCAGCTAGAGGAAACAAATCTTATTTTGCAAAATTGTGAGAGACCATTGGGGATGGATGGATTGTTACAATAAAAATGTACTTCTGATAGATACAGGATCTACACTTTCTCTGTACTTCACACCTCAATTTAATCGTTCTCTGGAATTTGGAAGGTATGAAGTAATTGTAATCAGAAAGTAAAATTAGGAAATTTCACTACATAATGTTATTCCTTTTAATTGTTTTAGCAATTATCCTTTTTTATGGTAAAAATTCTCTTTTGTTCTAGAAATAAGCACAAGAAGATACAGGGAATCTATACGAAGTGACTAGAACTGCAGGATACGGATGATAAAGACTTGTAGCTTTTGCTTTCAGGAGGCTGATGCAAATTCTCTCTCAGTAGATTATGTACTCATGATGTGGTAACTTCAGAAAGCTTTTAATTAGTGTCTGATTGCCTTTTTCTGAACAACAAAATATTTTGTGATTCTGTAGGTTTCTGTTGTTTGCCAAGGGGAATATCTAGAGATTTTGTAACATCCTTGAACACGAAGTAGTTGAAATGCTTTCATAGAGCAAGAGAGACATGCTTTACAAGGTAAATAAAGAAGATTCTCTTTTTGACAGATGTTTGTGGATATGAAGACATACTATAAAATTGACATAACCATAATAATCTCTTCAAATCCTCAACTACACTAAACTAAAACCAAAACCTCTTCAACTATTTTTCCCAATTATCTTGTCTGCAGGATGTTCCTCACTCTGTAGTTAATTGTACATTGTAGCCTCATTGAGTATATGTATATTTTTCCTTGAGTACAAAAGGGTGGCTCCTAATACATTAATTTGTAAATGTATGGACAGAACTAATTCCTCCTCTCAGGAAATGTATGAATTCATGCATAAGTGGTTTATGAGACCAGTAATAGATGATAAAACTTCTAGTAGGCTGAATGGAATGTTTGTCAGGGACTGGAATAAAATCTTTTGGTGATTTAATCCAGTTCCCAGAGATAAGTATTGACGAAACTACTGTCATTCCTGTAGTGAGTACTGACTGGAAGTGTTGCAGCCTCGTCTGCAGGAAAAAAAATTACCGAATGGGGTTTCTTCCATACATACACACATAGTAGATTTTTATGGAAAAGTTCATATGTAACTTTTTCATCAAAGCTGTGATGTTGGATTGGTTTTAGTCTGTATTGTTCTAGTCTGCATATGGACAGCCAGTTAAACGGACTTTCCTGGGTCTAAACAGATTGTTATATGATAGCAACAAGCTGGTATTACCCACTTTGAAACAAGGTAATGTCCATATTCAGAATTGCACTAGTTTTTCTGCACTAAAATCAAGGTATTTCACAGACAAACTATGGCAGAAAGACAAAGGAGGAGCTGCAGTATTGACTAACTTGTCCTGCTTTTGCCCAGTCATCCACCTTATGGAGAGCCAGTAATTGTCAGTTTTACCGGCTATCCTGGCACATTTTGTTTATCCTGAAAGCCAGTTTTCTACTGATGTATAAATAGGATGCAGATACTACTGATTTAATAAGGAAAAGGTTGAATTCATTGAGAACCTGCCAGTAGATGTTTTTAAAAGTAGAAGTTTAAGTACGTTTGATTTCTATCCTTTTTTTTCCTATGGGAAAAGATCAATAGTATATTGCAGTATAACAAACAAGTAAACTCAGTATTGGTACAATTGATTTATCATGGGTTTTTTTGACTAAATGGACTGAAAAAAGAAGAAGGAACCTGATTTAAAAAATGTTTCTAATATCCTTGAAAGGAATAAGAGTTTTTCTTACCCTTCATATGCTGTCAATTTAACTGTATTTACAAAGCTGTGCCAAAGGTTGTGGAAGACTATGCTACAAAACGTAGAATACATGAATCAGAGAGTTTTGATGCCTGCATCTGAGTTGCCAGAGTGTAGATCCATAGGGCTTTAATGAGGGGAGAGAGAAATCTTGTTTAAAATGTGGATGTGAGAATGTGTAAATTCAAGCATAATATGAAATCAGATGTTGTGTAGTCATACCCATTTTTCATTAAGAAAAAGAAAAAAGGCAGAAATTCTTTATTCTGTCCTTTGATGACAAGAAAAAGAAAATGTTCAAACTATGGAGTATGATTCATGAAACAGTAGAAAAGATCCATCTGATAGTCTGCATGATAGTTGGCTCAGTAAATATTTTGTCCTGGGTGTAGTCTTTGTCACTAAATAGGTGTAAATACTTTTGAAAGCCAGGATTAAGTAAAAGCTGAGGTTGTTTCGAAATATTTGCACTTGCTGATGTAAATCTAACTCCAAAGGGAAATAGCTTTCAGTAATTAGTTCCAGATTACTTGTAAAAGTTACAATGAAAAGGTAATTATGTTGTAAACAGTGTGAATGCTTTTCTTCATCAAAGTGAGAGTTCCTTTATTTCTGGACTGATCAGTTAGCTTGGATAAAAAATCCACACTGGGAAGAGCAATACTAAACCCCTGTTACTGATTCTCTAAATTACTTTTTCTAAGACAATCAGTATTAGCTCCAGGCAGACCCTCTTTCTGATGAACGGAAACTCTAAACTGAATACATGGACCACATGATTATAGATGGGGCTGTTCAAAGCTATCAAGTGTTGTCTTCAGGATCTTTCTGAGAACAGAGACAACATTTAAATCCACTCCATCTGAAGTGCAGCTTGTTCTTCATAGCAGTAAAGTGACTTCTAAACATTCTTTACATTTAATGTCAATGGTGATTTCTGCGTTAGAGGGACTAAGAAAAGCTGTCTATGATACTGCATCATCTGTTGTCAGATTTGTCAAATGCCTTGGGAAAGACCCCTTTCAGCTGTTGCTACTTTTGCTACTTTTCCTTTCTTTCTCTAAGAAGTGTTAGAACTTACCCTTCCTGTTGGCATTTGACTGTAGTAGTTTTCCCAGACGAGTCGCCCCTATCCAATGGTTTATGCCAAGAAGTCTAGCATCTCAAAAGAGGCTACGAGGCTTTTTCTCATCTGTTCACTGTGAGCTGTCATATTCTTCATCTAGCTATTTCTATCAGCTACCACCACATATTTGAATGATTTTGGCTAACTTTTTTGTTTGTAAATCTTCTTCCAGTTGAGAATCATAGAAGAGAAACCATGAGGAGTGAGAGGGGATCGTGAGGGGAGAACATGGGCAGCCATCAGCGAACATCATGGCGGGAGAGTTGGGGTGGTTGAGAGGGAAGATTGTAAGGGGTCAGGGGAGGCAGCCATGAGGGGTGAGAGATCATGAGGGGAGAGCAGGGGTGGCCATGAGGGAAGATCATGAGGGGAGAGCAGGTGCAGCCATGAGGGGAAATTGTGAGGGGAGAGGAGGGGCAGCCATGAGGACAGACCATGGCAGGAGAGGTTAGGCAGTTGTGAGGGAACAGGAGAGGTGTCCATGAGGGGTGAGGAAAGATCATGAGGAGAGCAGGGGCAGCCATGAGGGAAGATCGTGAGGGAGTTGGTGGGACAGCTATGAGAGAAGATTGTGAAGGGAGAGCAGGGGCAGCCATGAGTGATGGGGGGTGACCATGAGTGGAGTTCTTGAGGGGAAATAAGGAGTGGCCATGAAGAGCAGGGGTGGCAGATATTAGTAGGGTGTCACTATGAGGAGGCAGACGAGGGGTGTCTGCAAGTGGAGTTCATGAGGGGTAGCCATAAGAGGAGATCTTGAGGGAAGATCATTTTGCCCTTAGTGACACAGTTTAGTGGTGGGCTTGGCAGTCCTAAGGTAACGGTTGGTCTCTATGACCTTAAAGGTCTTTTCCAACCTAACTGATTCTGTGAATCCATAAATTGCCTTGCTAACACACTGAAGTCTGCAGCTGGATGGTCTGTGAATCAGAAAAAGCCCTTAGTTTTGACCCTGAACTTTAGTGAGTCCATTACCTTTGCCTGCAAAACCATATCTTCACAGAGTGAGCCTCACTGATCTCTACTTGCCATAGTAGTCTAGCCAGTTGAGATAATTTCATCATATCTCCATGGGATTAGAAACCTATTTAGGGGCTGAAGAAAACTGGTGTAGGTGCTTGGACTCAAGATTCCAATTTTTTCAGTTCTATTGGGAAGTGACAGTCACGAGGGTCTGAATCACAATCCCTCTCACTAACAAGTCTTGTAAGTTAACACGTTGGAGGATGTGAGTAATAACAAATGCTATGTTTTCTGTCTGGCTGATGACAGTAGGTACTTTGAATTTTTCATGTTAATATGATGTCTGAAGCAGAAATTAGAAAACTTAAGAAATATGTATCCAAGCAGTGATTTCCTATTAACTTGTTTCTAGGAGCAGACAGAAAGGATGATGTTAAGCGGCGAGTTATAATTATCATTGCCATCAGTAAAATACCTTGGGTCTTGGCATGTGACTTTGCTTTAAGGACATCTTTCATCAATTTAATATTTGTCTTCACTGCTTTTTCACTTCATGACATAGACGAGATGGATACCGTGGAAGAAATAAATCAAGTAGCTATGATAGAGGGGAACTTGGTCAATGTTCATGTTCTGGAGAAACATGTTAACAAATACTGATTTTTAATGGATAGATGGTAAAATTGGATGTGTGAAGCAGTTTCTGCTCTGTGAATGATTTTTTAGTAAAGGAGAGCTTAAATTTGATGAAAGTTATGAGCTTCCAAAATGCTCGTGAGATTTTGTGCATTTTAAAAAGAGGTATTTCCATTTTTTTTGCAGAGATTTCTTTACTTTTTGTTCTTATGTCTATTAAGGAAATATGAATAAGTACTTTTTTTGTGTGTGCTTTTTGGAGGGGTGTTTTGGAGGGGAAAACATTTAAAGAAATTGGTGAACCTTAAAATCAGAGGATTTTTAAAAGTTAAATCAAGTTGACCCATAAGCTTTATAAATATAATTAATGAAATTAAGTAAAAAATTGACCTGAATTCTGAAGGAAAATAGCCCTGGTTTAGGCAAGCTTCTCTGGATTCTATTTCATGTGTATTTGTAGGTATACACACAAAATATATGTAATCCTTCCCTCTCTCTCTCTTTCTCTCTTTCACCCACATTCTCTCCCTCTCCTTGTACATAAATTCAGAAGAATGGACCGAAGGATGACCTTAAGTCCCTTCTATGGGATAGAAGCTATGCTTCAGCTATGAAACAATAGAAGCATTTTGCAGATTTTGGTCTCAATGTTGCCTTGGATATTTCCTTGGTTCAACAGGCATAACTTCTTTGGCTGTAAATTTCTTCTGTATAAACATCAAGTTCACAAAAATGTTGATGTTTTTAATATCTTCTAAATAGTTATTTTTTCTGTGACTGGTATGGACTGTATTTTTACTCATTACTGTATTAAGGGCTTTTAAAATTTCTGTGTTGTCATTGGCATAAATATATATTTAAAATGCACTTCAAAATGTCACTTCTCACCATGCTGAAAAGCTCTAAAGCAGGACTGTTTGGAGCATGACAGCTGGTGTTCAGAACATCTATTCTCTGGAAGAAGAGTTCTTTGAAATTCATGACAATCCTGGGCTCTTTTAAAGGATGGATGTGCATCACAGTGCTCTACCTATCCTCTCAAATGCACACCTGTACTATTTCCCTCTATCAGACAGCATGCCCCTGCTGTCTGATACTGCAGCACTGAGAATCTGAACAGAGTTATTACTTGGGCCACGTGCAGTAGATGCAGAAAAGGAAGAGATGGTCAAGTAAATGTGTCCATGATATTTCTCAAGAATATCTTGTCATACATGTGAAATGCATTTCTGACTTGTTTAGAGAGAGAGAAAAAAAAAAGAGCCCCAGAAGCAAGCCTTGACACAATGCTTCTATGATTGATTTAACTGCATTTACTTGTTCGTGAATATAATTAATGCATATGGTTTGCTTAAGTTTCCAGGTGCTCTATGCTAGTTAACTTTTTCTTACATTACAGTTTATTAGTGTTACTGAATGGATTCATTTATGAAACCAGAGACAGGTTTGACAAAGAAAGTGTGAGGAGGAGGATGCACAGTTCTGGGTGAAAAAATGGGACATCCAGTGGCTATACAGGATCAAGAATCCCCAGGCAACATTTTCAAAGTTTTAAAACTGACCTCTTGAGAAATTGTGGGTAGCAGCTGCCAGAACTGGGGTTGAGTATTCCATGCAGATCTGCAAGTAAGGATTATATAAAACTTTGGCACATACTTCAATAGGAGCAAGAGTAAAAATAACCCTAAATAGAATAGAATCATAGAATAGTTTAGGTTGGAAAGGACCTTCAAATAATCTTGTTCCAGCTATATATATAGTTTTGTTGGTTTACCTTTTTTGTTTGTTTGTTTTTGTTGTTTTGTTTTTTTTTCTTTAAGAGCAATTTATCTTGGACACTGTTTTACTGATATATTTAAGACAATTTAATAGAATTTTGAAATACAGAATAAGGATTATTTATCAATGCTGTACCAGCATTGTCCTCCTAGGAATCAATTAACATGTTTAGGAAAAAAATTATTTGTCAGTGGGATTGCTTCACCCAAGCTGTCATAAGCTAAAGGCAGTTTTTAAGGCAGTTTCAAACTACAGATATCATTTATTAATGAAACATAGATTTTTAATGCCATACAGGACCATTAGTTTATGTGGTCTGCCTTCCACTTAATAGGATTTCCAAGCAGCACGAATGTGTCCTAAGGCACAGCTGAAAATTTTACTTTTATTTTTGTGCTTGTGCTTGCTTTTTGGTTAAACCTTAGTTCTTAGTCAAGACATTAAAGGGTGCAGTGTGAACTATGGTGGAATTAATCTAGTGTCTGATTTACAACAGAACTTTCTTCTTGATGCTTTCCAACATTCTAGATGAATGCATGAAACATGGGGTAATCCACTGCTGCATTTTGATATACATACTTCTAAACAAAAGCTGCTAAAAGGTTGATTCTGTCTACTGCCCCACTGGGACAAAAAAAAATTTTGAAACATGAACATTTCTTGTTAAATGAAAATTTTATTTCCCACTGATCTTATCTAAAAAATTCACGGAGTACATTTGATTTTACTTTTCAAACATAAGATGTGGCAAACAGCTACTGAAAATGGCTCAATTCTACCCCTATCCCTGAAATTAAAAAGTTTTTCTGTGCCTAAACCTGAGGCAGGTCAAATTCCAATCGTGTAGAAATCTACTGAGTAGTCTTAAGGGTCCTTTTTCGAGCAGGTAGATCATCTTGCTTATTTGCAAACTCTCAGGGTCCTGAGCTCACTGATAGACCTCTAATGGTCCTGCCCAGCCCAACTTGGGGCTCCACCCCACACCCAGGGCAGGACTCCACTTAAGCTCATTCCTGGGCCTTTAGTCTCTCTCTGAGCTGTATGGCAGTATCACAGACTTGAAGCCTGCCTCTGGCCCTTCTTCCGGGGTGGACCTGGATTTTGATCTGGACCTATGCTCTCCTGGATAGACCCCCCCATAGCTGTAAT
The DNA here is from genome assembly GCA_032466535.1 of Forpus xanthops. Taxonomy (NCBI): domain Eukaryota; kingdom Metazoa; phylum Chordata; class Aves; order Psittaciformes; family Psittacidae; genus Forpus; species Forpus xanthops. The sequence continues at coordinate 21,383 of JASSUY010037195.1, forward strand.
ACTGTAGCTTGTCCCTGTCCTTCTTACCCCTTCTGACCTTGTGGAGGCACTTGGGACCACACTCATTGCTGTGTGTGTCTGGGGGTATTGATGCACCCAGTAACAAGCACCAAGTTCTGCTGCTGGAATTTAGAAATGTTCTTGGTTGATGAGAGCGTTGATGCTGGGGTGACCTTCTGCTCCTGGTTTTTATTCCCCTGGGAAGCAGCCAGCTCTTGTTTCACCTTGATGACTTTATATGTCTTAACATAGAGGTGCAGAAATGGTCTCAGATTGTACATGCAAATTGAACATTTTAAAATCTTGAAAACTTGAGCCATACACTTTAATATAGCCTTAATTAGGGAAGTGCTGACAGAACAAAAGTTGAAGCAGTGAAAATAGAACCAATATAATATTTTACTCTTTTAGCATGTAAACCACTAGTTCTTTATGAATCAGAGCTATGATTTCAACCTGATTTTCCCAATGACTAGAAGTGTTTATGTAGTTTTTTGTTGTGCTTTTTTTTTTCCTTGCGTGATTTTCAGGATGTGTAAAGACTCACACTGCTTACAAAAATGGACAATCTTTCCAAATAATTTGTTTCAATTTTAATCTGTCATGTCTCTTAATGCATCTGAAGAAGTTCACCATGGAAATAGCCTTTTTAAAGTACAATTTTAGACGTATCTTTCATTGTGCTCTTTTTTATGAATGCATTCTCAAAGGATTGCTAGTGTTTATTAAACTTCTAGCCAACTTGCTTCACATAGTGATTGGAAACCTTTTTGAGCAATATGACTTGCAAGGAGACAATGAGGTTCAGCTTTGTCACAGAATTGTGGAATTATGTAGAATGGTATCCTGGGCAGCATCAAAAGGAGTGTGACCATCAGAATGAGGGAGATGATCCTGCCCCTCTGCTCTCGTAAGACCTCACTTGAAGTATTGTGTGCAGTTCTGGTGTCCTCAACATGAAAAGAACATGGAACTGTTGGAACAAGTCCAGGGGAGGGCCATGAGGATGATCAGGGGACTGGAGCACCTCCTGTATGAAGATGGGCTGAGGAAGTTGGGGTTGTTCAGCCTGGAGAGGAGAAGGCTGAGTGGAGACCTCATAACAGCCTTCCAGTATCTGAAGGGAGCCTATAGGGATGCTGGGGAAGGACTCCATGAGGGACTGTACCGAGAGGACAAGGGGTAATGGATTCAGACTTAAACAGGGAGAGTTTAGATTGGATCTGAGGAAGAAATTCTTTCCTGTAAGGGTGGTGAGGCACTGGAATGGATTGCCCAGGGAAGTTGTGAATATTCCATCGCTGGCAGTGTTCAAGGCCGGGTTGGACATAATCTTGGGTGGCATGGTTTAGTGGGAGGTGTCCCTGCCCATGGCAAGGATGTTGGAACTAGATGATCTTAAGGTCCTTTCTAACCTTAACTATTATATGATTCTATGATATTCAAAATAAACACAGATGTTTACAAAGCCCTATGTAAATTTTCCAAAACAACAGCAAAACACCTGTTTTTGTAGTTACCTTTAAACTGCAGCATTTAACTATGCATGTTGTGAGCAAGTTCTTTGTCCATATTCAGCTGTGTTTGTGGCTGACCTTTTAATCAGCAACAGGTATACCTTGTAGAGTAGATGAGCCTTTAGGGTTTCTAAAAGCAACATAAGGAATATGACTAATCTGGGGACCAGACTAGGGTCAAGCTTAGTCTTGCAAAGAGCCAGACAGGTTAAGTGAAAGCACTTAACCCTGAGTTTGGGACTTGCTTATACACTCAGTTGTCATTATGTGCATTTTTATAGTCTTCTGATGGGTGGGTTTAAGTAATAATGTATTTACCAAACTAGTTAATAGTGTGTTGCATAACTGAGGTGGTTTTTTATTATATTGATGAGGTTTATTTTCAAATTTAATATACATAAACATGTTCTAGCTAGAAAATGCATGATATTCTAAATGAACTTTAGTCTTTTGCATAAATTACATTTTGCAAGTTACCCTGAATAATGAGTCCGTGTTTGTTACCACATAAGGACATACGGAAGGAATGACACAAAGTCAATTAATATATTTCTGAAAAGAAAAAAGCAGGGCATGGAAGGGATAATGAAAGTATGTGTATATGTGTTTCTCTGTAGGGAGGGTTGATGGCTCTGCAAACAATATCTACTTGTAATGTTGTTAGGAATTACATGAAAAGTGGAAGAATCTGAAGAAGATTGCCTTCACTGTAAAGCATGAAGTGGTACCTCTACAGTCCAAAGAAGTGTCTGTTATCAGAAGAAAATATGTACTTTTGGAGGTGAGATCAGTTCTGTGCTCTGAACCGAATGATTTTTTGGTTTTTGTTCTGATAACAAGCTGGTGGCAAGCTTCACTGAACTGAGAAATTGTAAACTCTTAGAAAAGGCTGTCTAAAGATAACAATTCAATGTTTCTCAGTAATGTATTCTGGATGAATCTGATAATTTAAAGCCCACTCCACCAAAATGGGAGTGATGCTTGTGTCCTCTTTATCTTCAATTATGTCTAATCTGTTTCTGATTCAAACGTGGTGCTGCTGTTGTTAGATTAACTATAGATTTTTAATATTTTATGCTTCTTCTATGGGAATGTTTTAAATGTATGTGGGCTGTCTACCAGGGCTGTACTGATTAAATCTAATAAAGTATTAGGTAATTTAAAGGAAATAAAAGAGTACTTAAAAATAAAATGCTTTATAGTAGAAAATATTTAATGAATGGCATCTAAGGAAAAGTTATGAAACAGTCTCCATGGATTACCTTATTAATCTCTAAGAAATCCTCATTCAATAAATAAGTTGTATCTTTCAGGTTAAACAGCATGGGTTTAGAAACAGATATATATATATATAAAGAGTTATCTTTAGGTTTGATGCTCAAGTTCCTTTCCAGGAATGGATAAGAATAACCATTTTTTAATGAACTTTATGGCAGAACTGTCACTGTCAATAGCTTGGAGTACTAACCACAGTTTACAGTCAATTATTTATCAATTATTATATATAAATTATTCAATATATGTATCAATATTATATAAATTATTCCCAAGTATTTCACAATGTGGGAATAAAAAATGTAACGGAAAGAGCTTTCCCAACTAGGAATAAATTTTAGAAAAGGAGTATCTCACCTGAGTGCATTGTATTTTCACATCCTTTCTCATGACCTCTGTCCTGAGGAAAATTCACAAGTCTTATCTTTACATCAGCAACCAGTGAATTATTAAAAAACGCACTTAATTCTCTGCCATGATCAAGAACTCAATGAAGAATCCACCTGAATTCTTTCAAAATTCTGTTGAAATATTGAAATGACTCTATAATATATTCAAATTGCAGGGTAATAATTAACTTGAGAGCAAAGTTAGAAATCTATTTTTTATCAGTGTTTTCTCCTTGTCCTTTTATTTGTTGCAGGAGCATTGTTTGAGCATGTGGAGCTCAGTGACTATGGAATAAATCAAAATAAGGGGAGAGGGGGTGATGTGTGATGTGTGTGGTGGGTTTTTTTGTTTACTTATTTTCAGTTTTCAAAGGTTTAGGAGTTGGTTTGATGCCGGGGGGGGGGGGGGGGGGGGGTTTGGTGGTTTTTTTTTTTTTTTTGGGTTTTG
>JASSUY010037195.1:25021-46237 GCA_032466535.1 Forpus xanthops
CCCCCCCCCCCCCCCCCCCCCCCCCCCCCTGTTGTTTGTTTTGTTTGTATTTTGGGTTTTGGTGGGCTTTTTGTGGTTTTGTTTGTTTTTTGGGTATTTTGGGAGGTGGGGTTTGTTTTGGTTTCTTTGTTTTATTTTGTTTTCATTATGGTTCAGATCTTCTGTGTTACCCACACGTACAGGTGCTAATTGTAAATTAGGTGGGGAACAGTTGGAATAGGGAAGGAATCTACCTCAGGTGCACTCAGCAGAAAGGTCAATCACAGGCAATATTTTTTCATTTGAAGGAAAAACCTTTCTCCATAAACATTGTTTCTAGAGTTGACTAATGTTAATTCATTCCACCCTATGACATAAGGCAAACCAAGCATGTGACTATCAAGTTATGGATGCTGAACTCCCGTTGTTCTTTGATGCTACCTTTGAGAACCTTTGAAAATATTAAGAGGATCCACTAGACAAAGGGTGGTGAGGAGTCTCTATCTCCTCACTCTTTCACATACCTCTGTAGGAGAGCTGGCTGTGATATTCTAGTTTACAGTAACTCAGCCAAATGAGTGCCCTGCAAGATGGATATGCTGCAGAAGAATTTTATTAAGCCTTAAGAAAGGTCTTAGCCTCTTTCTTTTTTGGATTCCCTTAAAAAACATAATGGAATCAGCAGAATTTGTTTGAAATGCTGTATCTTTATCAGAAAAGCACAGTAACTGTAATAATTTTGTAATGTATAAGCCTAATATGTATGTAAGGGACAACTTTGTTTCTTGGTCAGGGAAGTAACTATGATAAAGACACTGCAATTCTCCAACAGAATTCATGTTACTTTTGATGGAAGGAACATTTTGTGTCTGCTAGAAAGAATGAAAGGTAGTTCCTCTGACAGAGTACTTCAGTGTGGTCTTCTTTCCTTTTTTTTTTTGTTCTAGGCCCATTTGATGGTTTTTCTGCATGATGTCCTACCTCCCTTACTAGCTTTCCCACCAGGAATGACAAAAAAGCATGGAAAAAGTGAAGAGGAGAGGTTTCTGGACAAAGCATAAAACATTCTCACAGTGCATATCAAGGTACCGGTAGATGATAGAAGATGAAGCGTATTTTTCTGTGCAAGCCTTGTCTTACCCTAAACAGCAAAAAAACTTGTGAGAGATATGAATTATGAACTTTGTCATTCCACATTATGGGAATACACAGATCCAAACTTAAATACTTGTATTTGCTCGTTTTTTTAGTAGATTTTTGCCATTAACTTAGCTAACTAACAATATAAGACAACAAAATTTTCTCCTGATAAAGATAAGCTTAAAAATTCATGCACAGATTTTGACTATATTTATTAACATTCAGGCAATAAATTTTACCTGCTGTAAACTTACTTTTATTCCTTTGCACACATGAAAACTGTATGCATCTTTGTGCCTAATGAGCATCCAATTGTGACCTAAAATAACTGACAACAAGAATTTCTTGTTCCAAGTCGTGCACAGATAACTTTTATAGCCTGACCTAGGTGCTTTTGAATGCTAGACACAGGAAATAAAATTATATATGTACACTTGGAGGACAAAGGTGGAGTTTAGTATTTTACTTACAATAAAGCAGCATAAAATGATATTAATTTGTGTAGTGGCTACTGTTCTCAGTTATTGGTGCTGCCTTACATCTGCCCTCCTGTACCAAATACACAAATTGTTTTTCTCCATTAGCTACTTGGCAAAGCTTGTTTGGCTGGTTTGCTCAGCAATGGTATCATTCGCTGCACTGTTAAGCAGTAAAGTGGATAAAAGTAAGAATACTTCTCGTGTTTAGTAGATAGGATGGGCTATTAATCAGTACCATTTCAATAGCATTTAAAATTATATAAATTGAACACTTCTGCTTGATTTATGAAAAGACAGAAACAAATTTACTTACCTAAATGTGTGAAATGCCGAGGATAGCAATTGGCTAAATGAATAAGAGAGAAAAAAAATATTCAAAACAGGAATATGTTTCTCAGTTTTTCCTTCAGATATCTTCTCTAAATCAAGTATCTCCTAAAAAATCATCACCTCTAATTAAACGAACAAATAAATAAAAAATACACTTGGAACCCCAAAGCATAGAACTCTGTAGACCAAGTCACTTGATGTTCGTAATTCTGTAAACCTGTCTTCCTCTTACCCCTTGCTGTATTTGAGGTCCCACTTGTCTGTCCTTTCTGTTATTAGATTGGATAACAAGCTGTCAAGGTGAGAGATCACCCACTTTGTCTCACTTTCATATTAAGTTGCCGGCTTCATGATTTTTAAAGTGTGTGTGTGCAAAAGAGAGTTTATGTGTATGTCTAAAAGTGTATATACTTATACATTTGTTTATAGCAGTCTGGTTGAAGACCCCAGCAGTTTCCTGTGAAGTGCTGACAGTGAGCAGACTTTATTTGCAGAGGAAAGATTCCATTATCGACGCATTGCATGGACCTAGTAGTCACACTCCCCTATCAGCTTTATGCGTTACTGACCTCCACAGGCATTTCAGGGGAAGGCACAGCAGGAAGAGACACAAAGGTCAGTACGGCAAATTTTACTCCTTTTACAGAGGAGTAATGTGTGTTCAATTGTTCTCTTACACCCTTTTTGTATACAAGGCTCGGTTGTTCTTCCTGGGAAAATTATATATTCATAAGACTTTTCTTCTTATTATTTCAATCTAAGGGTCACTGATAAATAAGGAGCATGTCAAGTTGCATTGGTCCATGTCACACTACACTTCAAAATCCAAGTAAAGCTATGATCATGTCAAAATTCTGGATGTTGCTGTGTCTAGATTAATACATAATTCTCGTCTATTGATTCATGCAAAGTAGATTTGGGTGTGTGAAACCTAGGTGTGGAGGTGTGATGAAATTGAGTTTAATACCTTACTGCCCTCTTCGAACAGCTGGATTCAATGTTTACTTCATGTATTGTATAGAATGTATTAATAATTAAAGTATTTGGCTACTTGTTAACACATTTCTTTTTACTTCTTGAATATGGAAAGGCTCTGCCTCAGCTTATTCAAAGGACATTAACATTTCCAAAAGTAAGGTGAGGGTGGACATTACTTCCTTGAGCATCCAGATTAGTACTATAGGACCCACAGAAAATCCTTGGAGCAGAGAGGGATATTAAGTTTGAATAGACATCCAGGGAAAGTTTGAAGGTGTAAAAATCTCTGAGTATCTAAAATGCAGCATGTTTTTAGCTCAGTAGGAAAAATAGAATAGACTTTGAATCTTAGTGAATTTCTATGTACTTCTCAAGCTACAAATACATTACTTTCTAAATTTTAAGGTTTTCTAATGTTAAGGGTGATTTCATGGTGACTGGGAGCCAGCAGGTGTAGAACCTGCTTCCTGTGACAGTGGGTACTAGGCAGCAATTCTGCTGAGTTGCAGGCATTAGCATTGGACAGAGGCACCTTGGTATAAAGTGGGATGGTGGAGAAATGGCCTTTACTGTTAAAGAATTCCCACACTTGTAAATGTATGATGGGAACTGTAGCTCATAGAGTACACTGCAATAAAGAGCACGAATCTTATGGGAGGGACAAATGTTTGATATTCAGTTTTAAGGCAGAATTGATAATTTTGATTGAATATTCTGAGGAAATCAAGTTAATGCTCTGACTTGCTTTTCATCTGCAAATCTCACAGCGTCTATCAATCAAAAAAATACAGTCAGTGCCTGTACAATAGTACAAACCTAGTTAAGCACCTAAAGAAGTGTTTATAACACTAAAGCCACGGAACATGGCTTGTCAGCAGCAAAGTAATACAGATAGAAGCTGCTATATTAAAAAAAAAAAAGAAAGTAAATATAGACTTTCTGAGGACTGTGCAATAGAAAAATAAGGCTTTAAATGACTAGAGAGCATTTAGTTTTTCAGGCATGCCATTACCATGTGTTGCCACAGGAAAGTGTCTGGCTCGATTCCCAGGCCTGCAGTTTGGTTCTTGAATGGACAGGATCAGAAAACACCACAGAGGTATAGGGCTGTCTCATAAATAGAATAGGCTTGGACACAGTATGGGCTTTGGGTGTGCCTCATGCTTAGCACATATGCGGATTGAATGACTGAGGAAGGAACTCTGAAATATTCAGTTTGGGGTTTTGCTCAAGTATTCTGAATCTATGAACTCTGTTCTCAAGTAGTTTAAGAAACAAACTGAAATTATTCTGTCTGTGAACTGTACAGTATTACAAGCTTACACTTCAGACCTAGTTTAACTCACCTTGCAGAATAAGCACTAGCAGTTCATTATCACAACCCTCTTTTGGACAGAAACGCATTAGTGGTGTCTGCACGAATAAGCAATGAAGACTAGTGAGAAGAAAAAGCCGCACACAGTACCATGTGCACCCACAGTGTCATACTGTTTGCCTCAATTTGTACCTTTTCAGTATCTGACAGTGAATGATAACATTATTGCATTGGTATTTACTGGCACTGCTGGAGTACGGGATCTGTAATTTTTTTTTTTTCTGAATTGTTGTGCATGGCTGTAAAAAGTGCCCGAGGCTGAAATGTGGTTCAGAGGTCGTCAAAGACGAAACAAAGTGTTTTTTTCACTATTTTTTTATGAAATTTGGCAAATCATTTTGAAGCTGGAGAAGTTCCAAACCTAAATGCACATTATGGATTCAGATGTATAAAATGGTTCCCGGTGGGGATAAGTTTCTCATAGTGTCTTTCAGGAAATTATCTTTCGTTTTCCTCTGTATTTTCTTTAGCCTAAAGAAAGGAGGTTTCAGAATGGCCATTTAATAATCCCCTAGAAGAATAACCTTTGCAGCAGTCCTATTTTATAACATAAGAACTATGAAAACCTGGTGTTGGATGGGTTATACTGGAATCCTGTCTATTGACATACAGTTTATGAGTAAGTCACTAATCTGACTTCCAGCTTCACTTGTATTTGTTTGGAATGACAGGAGTCCCTTTCAGTGGTCATCACAGATTTCTCTTTTCATCAGCTTTTCCTTAGAGGTAATTGCAGCTGTGCCAAGCCATTCAGCCTCCAGGAGAGAACAAAATTTATTTTAATTTCCATGAGGGCAGAATTACCTCAGAGGTGAAGTTATTGTTGCGAAAGAATAGGAAAAGCTCCCTTTCTTCTGATGAAACCGAGTGCCTGACAAGATTAGGAAGCAAGAGAGCCTCCTGCTCTTTCCTTATTTATTTGTTTATTAAAGAGCAAACTATTGTTCCTTTTTTTTCTTTTTAATACAAGTTCATATAAGTTTGAGCTCATTTTATCAACAGAACCTAAATATTTTGTGAAGCTTATTTCTAAATACATTAATTTTGTTATCTCATACCTTAATGATTTTGCCATTGCAATAGGATTGCAGTCACAGTACATAGAAGTGTTATTGTTAATTGATTCTCATTAATAAGAATTTGGGATACTTGAGAAGGACTTGAAGTTATGAATTCAATGGATCCTTAGTCCCAAAGCAAAGTCTTATGTTTCTGAATGTTAAGTGGACTTTTACATTCTAATCCACTGATTTACATGTGGGAGATACTTTTATTTGGGGTTATGTATCTTGTTCAAGCGTCCGCTATGGTCATTGTCACAGTGGAGTAATTTCTCAGGAGTAAAGTCACTTTATATTGGTGCAGAGTACTCACACAGTAACTCACAGTAACAGGACTGCAACACTGTTTGCTGAATATGTATTTCAGGAGCTTTTTACAGAGATGATGTTCAAGCAAGAGCTTTGGTTTTTTTTGCATTAATCTTGCCAGATAAGCAATTCCATTTTAAGATCTGGTTTTATTTGGGATCATTGCTTATGCTAAAGCAGGGAAATAATACATGCTTCTGCTTTTGGTTTTCATGAGTATCAAACAGTTACCTTAATGAAATTTTCTTTGACATTCTTGAGACAAATTCATCCCCAAAGAAAAGAGGAATGCAATTTACGACTGTAAGAGTCAAACCTGCTTATGTCAGGTTTGAAATTTAGTCCATTCTTTTTTTGTTACTTTTAGCCCTCTCATCAATTAATGCTGCTGAGAAGGCATTGTATATAGGAAGCAAACATGTTCATAATTTTGGAATTTTAATACTTTAGAAAAATGCTTTAAACTTTGAAAACAAACAAAACCATCAAACACTTGAAGTTAAGGCTTCTTTCCCTGTAAAAAGCAGGGTTCTGGCACAAAGAATATAAATTCTCTTACATTAAATTTCAGCATCAGTAGATTTCAAATTTTGAAACTGATGTTGTTGCATTTGTGTAGCATACGTATTTATAAATATTCACCTACTGATGAGCTGGAAACCTTCCAACTGATGAGCCTCAGGCTTTGCTTAGAAGGTTGTAGGTGCTGTTTGTTTATTTTTTAAATTTTATAGACAAGTATTAAAGATTGGATGAACACTCCATGGAAACAAATAAATGTTGAACACGTGGAGATGGAGCTCAGAAGATTTGCAAATGTGATCATTTCCCTAATGAACGGTGTTTTGCTACTTGAAATAATCTCTCCTGTTCTGAGTACTTTGCATTATGTAGGAGCCTGTAGCTTGTTAAATTCCCTTCATTAGAGGATTTTTGAACTCGAAGGAGTTCAAAAATTGGGGAAACAAGTATTAGAGGATTGAACTCCCAAATCTCAAAGTGCTTCTGAAAATATCATTCTGAGTTTATTTTTCCTTTGGTAAGCAGCAAATTACCCAGCTGTTTTTCACATGAGATTCAGGAGTCAAACTCCAGGATGCATTCACTAACCTTCTTGCTTCTTCTTTGCTTCTATCTTTTTGTTCACAACAGTCTGCTGCATAAGAAATGAAGGCTTGCCAGAGCACTATGGACCTGGGATACGTGTTGCTTTCAATTCAATCATTAAGCACTTGAAATTAGCTGAGGCTTAAGAAATTAAACCTTTTTACAATTCAGAACCCAGCAGTTATGATCACAACAATCTTTATATCCTGGCTTAGCAGAATTTGGGTTACCTTTATTCTTGACTTGTTTGTGCCTTGTTTCTAAGGCAAAATTTATCAGGAATGGTGAATAACACATTGGAGGGCTTTTGAATTCTTCAAATGCACAGAGGAACTGCAGGATAAACCAGGAAGTGTGGCTAAAGCAGTAGGAGAAATGGCAGTACTCAGACAATGGTGAATGTTAACTAATTCCTTGCTATATTTAAACAGCTACTTCAGCCTTTCTGGTATTTCATAGAACTCTATAGAGATCAAACCATACCAAAGTGGAATTTAAGAATGTCTCATTAGTCAGGGCACTTTCCAATGGCTGGTGAGAAAATGGCTACAATATTCATAGGGGAGAAAACTGAATGGGAGTCTATCAAATGGTTTTGTATGACTTCAGCTTTTTGAGCCCCTGGTATTTAAACAGAAGCTACCAAATTTTACACAAACTCTTGATATGTTTTGGTTTCCACAGGAAAAGTCTTCCTACTGTACGTCTAGATATCTCCTAATCTTTCTAAATATAAGAAATACATTTACCTTCTTACCCTCATAAGAACTCCTGTGGATTGGAAAATGCTTTTAGCTGCTTTGCATCTGGGAACTAAAAATTTCTGTCTTTTGTCAAAGGTTACCTGCAAAACTTCTGTGAGAGAGCAAATCTGGGGCAGAGCTCTTAATGTTGTACTAACCTTTCTTGGAAACAAGCACTCAATTTCTAACTAAAGTCTGCTGTTACTAGTGCAATGAGAGCATTTCAAATCCTATAGATAGCCTTAGTATCTTATCAAGACAATGTAATTTTCAAGGAACTTCTTATTTAGAATTTGTCAGGTGAAGAATATTTTGCAGAAATGAGCTGGCAAATACTATGACTAAAATCATATGAATTCACCTGAGAAAACATGTCCTACTAATGACTTGTTTACCAGCAGAATGATTTTGTTATATGCACACTTCAGATGTGCAATAGAGAGAAGCATCTATTTCTTATTTTGAAGACTGTTCAGCAGTGCCTATGTGCTCAAATGTTTTAACTTGCTTGTATTTCAGCAAAATGGAATTGTTCTTATTTCCAGAGCTGTTTGTGGATGAGTACTTAAGGTTTAAGCACACTTTGGAAACACAAAGGACCTTGAAGCAATGGAAAGCTTTCAATTTTACAGCATCTTTCCTCTGACAGTCAAAAATAGTCAATTTTTTTCCACTAAAAAACTAGCAAGACAACATTAGCTTTTTCTGTGGGAAAATTATGCTTTGAGTAAACTTCCTGCCAGGAAAAGTAAATCAAACTATATAATGCTGGATCAAAAAAAGCAGCTGCTTTTGACTGAATCATTACTGTAGAGTGGCATGAGGCAGGGGTTCCAATGATTAGGTAGCTCCACAGCTCGTGCTCTTGACACCCCTGGCCCTATACTTGAAACTGCAGTTATTTTTATTTCCCTCTCCTCCACAATGGGACCTGTACCTCTGCTGGACTGAATATCCATGACATACCATGCTGTCTTCCTGTAGTGTAGTTGCTCTCATCAGTAACAAGATGCTCCACAATCACACAGCAATGTGCAACCTGAAATATGGGCTGCCTAGAGAGCACAGAGGACTAGAACCTAACTTAGGACTGTGCAGATGTACACTGAGATTAATATTGACTCAAAAGTTAAAAGATTTGACTTTTACAAGTAGCTATATTAAAAAAAAAGGAATGCAAGAGGTTTTCTATTTTAACTATCTATTGCCACTCAACAAATAATATCAGATAATTCTACCGCATGGAGATTTCATATTTGATCAACTCAAATTTGGGACAGAAAGGGAAAGAAGAATTATTAAAGAGGAAACTATTTTTCTTCCTCCAGAAAAAATAATTTTATATTCTTTGGGAGACCCCATTCTCTGTTTCTTTTAGCACCTGCCAACCTCCTTTCTTATCTATTCTCCTGTCTCGCCAGTGCACTCAAATGTCTGATCTATAGGGTAGTATAAGAGATTCCAAGACAAGACCAGGAAAAGGTTCGCCTTATTTTTCTCCTGAACTCTAATTCCTACCTCAGCAACTTCAGTCACACACACATAGTGCTCATACTTTTGACTGAACTCACACAGCAAAGGGCATGAGGAGAAGGTGATTAGGTTGTATTTTACTTTTTTCCACAGAGGTTTTAATCTTTTACAGGAAATGGCTAATTTAATGTTTTCAGGAAATACAGGTTGTCAAATAGAATAATAAATATATGGTCTTAATCGTACACAACTTCAGGTTAGTCAGTTATAGTGTCTTCTTTCCCATGCTGCTCAGCTAGTGATTTTGACCTTGGTATGAATGGATCATTCATTCAAGTGATGAGAGTTAATTTAGTCTTCATAATAGCCAAGAGCTTAACCTTTTCAGAACTGCAATTGTTTCAGTAATGCCAAATTACATGCAATCACTGAGTAATATGAACAGTGATCCACTGCTGTGTCTTTGGATGTAGGCCACCAAAATGATTACTTTCATACTGGTAGGAAACACAGGCTATGAATCCAGTTTGTTACATTGCAAAGTGTATAACTGTGTTACTGTGTAAACAGCACTCTGAGAGAAAGCAAAGTATAGGGATATTTTACCCCCTTTTTTTTTCTACAGCAGTTTCCTCATTTGGGGGAATTCCTTGAGTTCCAAAATAAGTGAAATCTCCATAAAATTCTCTCTCTCAGGTTCAAAAACTTTTATGTCTCTTATTAGAGCTTAGGGATAGGGAAGTACGATTCAAGGCAAGCATACAAAAGGTGATTTTCCTCCTGGTCTGTACAAGTTCATGTTATGTTCACATGCCACTCTACAAGGGTAATGAAGAAAGCAAACCTATTGTCAGCAGTTTGACTTGCTGAGCACAGATCTGAACATTCCTACATAATTTTATGGTCCAGAAAAAGAGCTGAAATCCCTTGCCGCTAATAATAGGACAAAGTGTGAAGTAGGACTCTTTAGTCAAAGGAGACAGTGGAAAAAGTAGACCACCAATGTTTATTCATAAGAAACCTGTGTTCTAAGCAGGTAGATCATGCAATTTACTTGAAGGCCTTTCACATTCTAACTCGAGCTCAGAGCCTGGAGGTATGGTAGATTTTGATATGTTCTCCAGTGTGCTAAAATGCAGTCATCTGGCCTGCACAGGTTCTTTGTGTTTTACATTTTGTTAGGTGGCAAGTTTAGCCAGACAGATTTTCAGAAGCAACATGATGAAGCCTGTGATGTTAATAGCATTTGGTAATGTTTTTCATATAAATCGCTTCTATATAATGTTACAGAAAATAGTATTTACTTTAGGTATAATATTGGCTAAAATATTTCAAAGGAACTCCTTTCAACTTTCCAGGAAAAATATGAAAGAAGTTGCAGCAGCAGCACATGAAGTTAAATTACAAAATCAGTGCTTATTTGACCATTCAACACAAATGCCTTGATAGATATTGAGACTTGGTGAGCTGCGGATGTTGAAATCTCCTTCAAAAATCTGTAAGAATGGTTGGAAAACATCCAAAAGCCTGCAACAATAAGTAGGTATGTGAACTTGTAATACGTATAATATGTAAACCCATCAATTTTAAGAGAAGACTTAAGTCTTAGGTGTAAATAAAATCTGTGACACCTTAGTGGTTTAGAAAATTTAAATGCAAAACCTGGTGACCTCTAGAAGACATTACACTACTTGTCACTCTATCAATCTACTAAGGTTGTGTGTGTTTAAAACCCTGCTTCTTGCTTCAGTGGAAGATTTCCTCTGTTGGTAAAGGTGGGATTCTGAATGAATAGGCTTTGCAAAATCAAGGACTTAATATTTTTGTCAGGCTCTGTCAGAAAGATCTGTCTTGCAACTGTTTAATAAGCAGATTTGTACTTACTGTTATTTTAGTAGTGAGTAGACTTAAGAAGGACTGTTCCAGTGTCCACATCCCCCTTCCTCAAAAAAAACCCAGCAAATACTTTATTTTTGTTCAGAAGCGCTATGCTTTAAATAAGATGTCTGGATGTCTTGGGATAAATCTCATTCGTTGTGACTGCCAGTGGCTTCCAGGGCCACGACAGCAGGCACCCTGGGACACCTTGTCAGTGTTACTGTTCCCATCAGGATTGGGAATTACATAGCAGTCTGATGAAGAAGGCTATCCAGGGATCTTGCTTTTCATTTTCTTCTGACACGAAGGAGACATCATGTCCAATGCTATCAGGCCCCAAATAGTTGATGTCGTCATCTGTCTGTGTCATGTCATCATCTGTTCCCCCCATCCTCTGTAGTAAAATGACACGTATTGACTGTTTTGGAGGCAGTGTTTGAAAGTATACATTCAATACTGGAAATATCTAGTTGCTTTATCTCATGTGCAGTTTCAGGCTAGCATTCACAAAGCAGTATAAGGCTAGTAATCATCTGTTCTGAAATTAAGTTCTGGGCACCAGCTGAAAAGTATATTTTTGTTATTAAGGAATCAAATTAAAATTGTGAGAAAACAACACCATTATTAGTTTGCAAAAGTTATTTGCTTTGATTAAAAGCACCAATAAATGTGTCTTGGTTCTGTAACTGCTCCATTTAGCACTTGACATATAATAGTGGTGGGTCTTTTTTTTCCCACAAGTGTAATATCTCCATTGAAAAATAATTATTTTGCAGATTGCTCAACTGAATGCCCTTATAAACATGCTGTTAGGGGAACTCACCCCTGGTGATCATCAGAACATCATAACAATATGCACAATTGATGTACATGCAAGGGATGTTGTAGCCACGCTTATAGCACAGAAGGTAATTTGTTGCAGAGCAATTACACTAATGCATTTTTAAAAGCATAAAATAAAGAATAATTTCATTTGTTGAAAAGATATTCTGGTGGCTTATGTATGGCAATGACAGAATGTTTTGATTCAATCCATTTTTGTCCTTTCATATTTTTGCTTTAGAGTTAGATAATTACGTTTACCAGTTAAAGAATTACCATTTTAATATATATAGATATTTTGTCCAAATGTTTAAAGACTTCCATTAAAAATGTATGCTGTAATGTGACAGCAGGTTTCTCATTAATTTTCCTTCAATTACCAGTCTGCTCACAATTAATATAAAGCCGCATATCTATTGCAGATAACTTGAAAGTTTAATGCATACAAAATATAAAGCAGCAACTATGTTATGTTTCCAGACAACTTTTTTTTTTTTTTTTTTTAATAGGTTTTATTTCCCTATCAATTTCTGAGGTGGAGTCTGTACTGTTAACTATTTCTATGCCTGACTTGAGCACTTGAAGGGCCTATTTATAGTGATTTGCTACTCCATTTTCAGACTGTGGCCACTCAGACAGGAAAGAGATGGTGAGAGACACCATGCAATGTCTGCTCCTTTATGCATGGTTGGGCAGGTGAAAAATAGCTGCTGTGTCTTCCACTCCCCCTGTTTGCAACCAGCTGCAGGCAAGGGATTGTTCTGACCTTCAAAGGGGGCAGGCACAGAGCCCCCAAATGGCAACTTCATTCCAGAGTCAGAGACCTATAACTTTACTGTTTATTCACGGGGAATAACAACAGAGAAGAAAAACAAGTATGAATTGTGTGTGTAGTGTACATCTATTAATCTGTTCTCTATAGGCTGTTATCTTTCTACATGTTGTATTTTAACATGCTTACTCATAGTAAAATTCACCTTTGGCAACAAATGGCTGCCAAGTGCAAGGACTGCCCTGCCTCTCCCCGTTTCCAAACACCCTCCCACCCTATGATGCTGAGGAGTTCAGTATAATAATGTTTTGCTTTATTGTAATAACTTTTCTGTATTAAGGTTTCTCAGAAACCCAGTGTTTACACAAATGACCTAAATAAATAGTGTAAGATGTAGCCCCAAAAAACTCATGAAAGTAAAAGTTGTTATATTTGAAAGAATTAAATATAAAAAAGGCACTGTAAATTATCATAATGTACCATGAAACCTCCTTGTCCAGGGCAATGGTCTCTTAGCCTTGTCAACTGGTATTCTGTAAAACTGTGAAAAAATAAAACCAAAAAAAAGCCCCAACAAAACCCTCTCAGTACTCTTATAGTTGCAGAACAAAATCCATTCTACTGAGCATAATCACTTTGTTGTGGTGTGATGCATAATAGCAGTTGCATCGAAAATTTGCAGCAATTTAAAATATTCTTTTCACTGAAATTGTTTATCCACATTGCCAAAGCCTTTAAGGAAGTACTGATGTTTTTCATATTGTCGGGAGCAGCTGTTTCAATCTGCTGTGGCTGTCTAACTGCTAACTAGGCAGATGGCACACAGTAGCTGAGGTGTGTCTGTTGTATACAGAACCAACTTTTCTGGCTTACAGGAAGCACAGCTGCCATGCTATTATGATGATGATGATCCTTATGCATTTCAGCCTTATATAGAGCTGCATGCTTTGAAGGGGTGATTAGGGTCTTTAGTACACTGAATAAGTACTTAAATAATCAAACTGACAAGCTGTGTGGAAATATGGAATCCCTATTAATTAGAATTTTGGGTAGGGATTGGAGGAGGCTCTGTAAAAAACAAGTAAAATTATTTATCACAGATACAGCCATCTCAATGTTATAGCATGTAAAATGTCAGTTTAAAAATACCCCAACAACAACTAGGTACAAATGGATTTACAAATGTAGTTTACATCATTAACTCTGGTCAATTAGTTAGAGAACATGTTGAAGAAAATGTTGGACAGTCAAAGCTAGAGAAAGCCTCAGATTTTTGACTTAGTTGGCAGAAACTTGTTCCACAGAATATGGAAACAGCAACACTTCTTTCCCCCTCTCTCACTTGTAATGAGTGTATTAATAGCTACTTTTCTAAATAACTATATTCTTAATATTCATATATACTGGGATGTAGCATAAGAGAGCTGGAGGTGTGGCTGGGGCTTAAGGAAGCATTGAAACACTGACCACATGCTGCATTTCTCGTTGATTTGAGACACTAGTTCATTAGGCCACTAATCAAAACCATGTGTTCTGCTAACAAACCATTTCATCCTCTGAGTGCTGAAGCGTGTACATGCTGTCCCCAACTACCTGGGATCTTCTCCAAGTCAAAGAAAAGCCTCCTGTTGACATCCATAGGTGGAAGAAGAGGTTGTCTGAAAATGGGTGTACTTGTTTTGTGTGTGTCTTTGCATACCTCAGCTAAAACTGTTTTAGCCAGAAACATGGTATTTTGTTAGTATTTCTACCATCTGTCATGTGCTTCAAGAGTTTATGTTCCATAAACCATTATGGCCTTGTTAGAGTAAAAAAACCCAATTAATTAAAGTCAAATCAGGTGTCTGTGCATGAATATCTGTGTTTCAGAAGTCCCTTCTCTAGCTTTTGTTGCCTAAGGAAAGACGATATATTGAGCAGACATGAAGATTGATTCATCACTTTAGCCCTAAGTTAAGAGTTAAAACTAGCTGAAATACTTTGTGGGCAGAAATCTTCATGGCTAATGCGTTAGCATGGCCTAATGATATCATATTCTGCAGTACTTTCCAAATAGCTATGAAGCTAAAAACATGAACAAATAGAATATAAAATTAGAATTACAATTGCAAAACATGTTTCTTTCTTCATTATCTATAAAAAATTTCTAATGAGCTTGAACAGGAAACTGTGGTGGGTAATTTTTATAAATGCTAATCTTCTTATTTAATAGAATAGGTAGCTTAATGCAATGCTATCACTTTCCAAACTGAATTTCATTATTTTGAAAGTAGTTGTAAGTACAATAACTTTCTTGCATATGGTAAAAAAAGCTGATGAAAAAAGATAGGAAAGTTTGGTCACTTAGATTTCACTAAATGGAAAGAGGGAGAGATGATCAGTTATCTTTTGGTGAAGCTCTGGGATCAATGTTTAGGAGAGATGTACAAGAACAAACAGGGGAGGATGACTCATGGAGCAGAAGGCAGAAAGATAGAGCATCTTGATCAGGAAAGGACAAAGGATTCCTGATTCCTCCGAAGTCAATGGAGGTAGACCTGGAAGCCAAGGTGAGCAGTTTACAGCAATAACAAGAAGTACTGCAGGGTTAGAGGATAATGTGGAGATGGTCAAGGAAGAAAGCAGAAGCCCTGCAGTGCTAAGGGGAAAGATTTTCAGAAAGTCACAAATATGAGAAAGCACATGGGAGACAATCACAAAAGTGAAGAAGATGAAGATCAAGGGTGGATAAGAGGACTAATGAACCTGGGAGATTTAGAGCAAGCAAGGAGAGCCACTGGTATCTGCTAGTGTGAGAGATGAAAGAACAGAGACTGATAAATAGGAGAAGGGATTCCTTCAAGCAGGTGAAAAATATTAGTGGGTAGGAAGAGAAGAAATATGCCTCAGTTGAGATTGGGAAGAGTTACGGGGCAAAATAAAAACAGAGAAACAGGTAAGAATTCTTCAAGAACGTTCACATGTGATAAGAGGAGAAATTCCTACTTTACTTTGTTTGGAGGGATTGCTGTCATATGCTGTTCCTGGGTAAGACAGCTTTGTGGTTGGAGTGTTGGGAAAAACAGCAGTGTGGAGGGAATTACGGAAACACCTAAAGAAAGAAGGTGCACGTGTGGTGGAATTTTCTTCTGAAACATCACAATCAAAATGTTACTGTTCTTTCTAAGTCCATATCTACTCTCCTTTCTCTAACTTTGGTTCATATTTAGTGATCACAACTGAATACAGAAGCAGACTGCACTTCAAACATTTTCATTTTACTTGTGTGAAGTAGCTTGTAATTCTGTTCATGATATTCAATGCCCTTTTGTGGATCTTCAAAGTAACTCTTACTCAGGTCAACTGCAAAATACAGAGGAAAACTATCAGCATGAGGTGACATCTCTCAGGCTTTGATCTGTACTTCTTGAGCTATTTAAAAAGGTGAGGCTATTTGTGCACTAGCTAAAATGAGGAAATAACAAGTCTGATAAAACTGTAATTTAACTCAGAGCAGACATTTCCTGTCTTCTGACTTGAGATGCTCTGCCATTCTAAGTAACAAAAAGATCTTACCTTTGCATTAATTTGTTTGGATGATCTCACCTTTACTAAAAAATATTATTAACCTAATTCATGAAGGAAACATGTTTCAGAGTGCATGCTCTCACTTATTCTGAAGTAAATACTTTTAAGTAGATTAAAACAAAGTGGCTTAATTTTTGATGGTAGTCCCTCTATGTCTCCACCCCATCAAGCGATATGATGCAACATCCTCCTGCTAAAGTGGAATGTGCGAAAAAGGGAAAAGATATTTTTATAGAAGATGAGTTCTCCAAGTTGATGCAGAGCCATCAGGGCAAAAGTATCTATTTCTTTGCTTGTGATAAGAGTAAAGGACCTTTCTTTCTTTTCTAGTCTTCTCTTGTTGGAGGTGGTGTACTAGATGATTAGGCACTTGTTTTGCTCAGATACTTCTGTACTGTTAATTGGTACCTTCTCAAACAAGCTCTATTTTTATTCATGTTTCAGAGTCTCTTGTCTTGTGTTGATAGACTGAGGAGACTGATAGACTGTCATTTTCACTCATACTTGATTGAACGAAATCCCTTGTATAGTCTCTGCACTCACTTTGGGAGTTCAGAATATTTGAAATGGAAACAACATTCCAATATGCAGTCAGATATTAATTTGCTATCAATAAGAACCATGCTGCATCAGGGATACTTAGATTCTTGCCTCAAATTTATATTTATTAAATACTCATATCTTTTTCATCTGTGACCATCTGAAAAATTACATCTTGAAAAACACACAACAACTTCAATGATAAAGAACACTTACAGTGTGGTTTTTTTACTTATGTTAGTATGCACTTAGCTCCAGGTAAAACTGCTTTTTTGTTGTACTGAGGGTGGGAAATGTCTGCATATGTGACAGTGCTCACCAGTTCAGCCGGAAAAGAATCTTTTTGGTGACACTCTTTTTCTTGAAGGCAATATTAAAGAAAATGACAGATCAAAGGAGAAAGAGACGTGATATTAATCAGTGCATGACTAAGAGCCGAGTGTTGCAAGAGTTGCATTGTGAATTTAACCTAGCAAAAAGTGTTAGCTTATGTAATGTTTTACACACCTAACTTTGAGAAACAACAACTTAGGATAAAAAAAAACCCAACCAAGACGCCAATAACCCCCCACAAACTCAACTACAGGAATTGACCTTTTACCATTTTCTTTTTTTTCTTGAGATTTTGCCACAAAGCCTGCCCTGCTCTGGGATTGGCCGCTGTGCATTCTTTGGGCTCAAAATGCCAAACTGTAGGGTTTTTCCTTCCTTAGGAAGTTTTGATGTCTCCCACTAGGCCAGATGAGCCAGATCAAAGGTGTCAGCTGCTCACCCTTCCTTAGCGGTGCTTTCTGTTTTGATTCTCTCTCTCCATGGGTGGAACTTGAAGACACATCAAATACAATTAAATGCTTGATTTCCCAGAGAATATGAATTATATTATTTTGGCTGAGCACATGTTTTTCAACTGATCAAAGTAGTGTTCTGCAGAAACTTCTAAAATGTTAACTGTGCTTTTATGAAGTTACTCTTGCTAGAGTAAATCCAAAGAAAACACATTGTGCATCGGTTATTTCTGTTTACTACTGGTACATTGCTGTCATGGAATCTAAAGAAGGACACAGGATCCATGTGCTATATATGTCTGAATCTGTAGAGTTTTCTCTTTTTTCTTGGTTTTTATTTATTTAATGTAACAAGAGCTATGTGAAGCCAATGAGGGCACTGCTCAGAAAATATGTGATTGGTATCCTTTGACAGTGAAGCCATAAAATCAGAGCGTAGCAGTGCACTTTTCTCCATAAACCTGTATTTTGAGATGAAATAGTTCTATTCCACACTCATTAAAGAGACCTTCTCCACTTCCAAGTTACACTGTGCTCTAAAATTTTGTCAAAGTAAAAGGTAAGATGACCATAATAGGCAGGTATTTTCTTTCTCCAAATACATTGTTTTATGTAACAGATACCACCCTATTATGTTGGTTATATTTCTTTCCTTTCTAGAGTCCTGCAAATACTTGAGTATCTTGTTGAAGTCCGTGGTCAGCTGGAGGCATGGAAGGAAATGTATGGGCAGACTAACTCACAGGTAAGTATTTTTCAAGAGCTGGCCAATAACATTCCTTAATTTCTGTAAATCAACTGGAGAAAGAAGAACTTTATTTTGCATCAGGAAAGAACACTAACCACACCTGGTACAAGCTGGCCAGATGTCATTAGCAAAAGAAGCAAAAGCAGATGAGTAATAAATTATTACTTAAAACTTGCACCCACTTCATTTGACTGGCAATATATGGCTGAGGTCACTACTACTGAAAATTTTGTTTTGACCATATCAGACATAAAGTTTCAAAAGTCATTCCAGGCTGGTAGATGCAGGATGTTCCCACAGAAAGTCACTGTCTTTGTGAGCTGTTACATTACAATTAGATTAGCAATGGGAGGGTTATTGACCACAGACCTAAGATTAAGGCAATTGGAAACGCCTAAGAGAGTTAACAGTGTAGGTGGCTATGACCAGCTCTTCCATAAGATCACTTTTCCTTTTTTGATATAATTGCTATGTTTTCAGTGATGATTTTGCTCTTCTTGGTACTACTGATTGTATGTAAAATTGCAGTAATTTCATCAGATGAACTGTGAGTTCAAATCTATTAATGTTCCACTGAATACAAAGGAAGTAGAGAGCAAAGACACTATTGTTCTACTTCACATACAGTGAGTAAGAGAATTTTGTCTTGTTCTGTACCCTTCCAGTCTATATTGATAGGCTGCATTTTCTTCTAAAGATTTTGGTGCTGTGAAACACCAATATTATCTCTAACAACGTTAGAGAACAGATTTGTAGCTGTGGTGATTCTAACACAGTATTAGCCCATTTGGTATTTTCTAGTTATTTGGAAAACATATGTAAGTCTTCAGTAGTTAGCTGTGTCATGCAACTTCAGTTCTTATTCACATTGAAGTGATACTGTTTCTGCAAGTATATGAAAAATATACTAATGCTCACCACTTACCTGTGAGTCATGAAATACGAAAACAGAAATGACCAAGAACTTAGGTTAATCTATGGTAACTATGTTTTCAAGCATTCTGAGTGAACAAAATACAAAATAATACATATTTGACTGAGACTGTGTAAAACCTGCTAGCAATAAGTGAATTGTTAAAAAAATATGACATTATTGCAACCTGTAACTACTTCACACTGAAATGATAGTGCTTTGGAAGGAGAAAAAGTACATAGAAATTTTCATTAAATTTTCCCTTGTGATACTTTTGAAATGAAATATTATTGGCAGACTGATTTCCCTTTGCTGCAATGGTATTTAGTAATACAGCAGTAAACCTAGAATTCAGTGGGATCTGATGGCACAAAGAAACACAGTGAAAAACCTTTTCTGCTGAAGCTTTTTTGGATAGCATTTGCAGAGTATCCCTGGCTTTATGCCACTGATTTTTGTTCCATATTTCCTCAGATGAGTAGGCAGCGACAAAAGGAGGAGTGCTATGTTCTTTAACGCAGAGGTAGACAGGTTCTTTTGCTCAGGTCAATGATAAAATAGTATCCCGTGTACCTGAAGCTTTATGTTTCTATGTGTCTCATATAAACACAAATAATTCTGAGGCCAAAATGCTGGTGACTCTCATCACTGTCCTGCCTTAGAGAGACCACATTCTGTGTTTTAAATTTAAAATCAGACTGAATTATACGAAATGTGTAGTTAGCAAAAAGTGTAGAGTTGTATACAATCCTGCTCTCTCCTGCTAATTCAGGAGCAGCCTGATTGATTAATTGTATACTCTTAATTTATATAGCCAAGGTTGCTGATGAGATTATGTATGTTGTATTACTGTAAGAAGGGAGTTGTATTATTTCTGAATCTAACATAAAGCAATAATTGATTTCCTTATTTTACTGGGATTGATATAAGCCATTACAGTCTTAGAACTGTTTTGATAAAGGGTGATTTACCTTGTTCTACTAATTGCTTTCATTTAAAAAAAATCTTAAACAAATCTAAGCAATCCCCTTTCTGGACAATTGTGTGTTTTCCTTAACAGAGGAGATTAAAAATACCTGCCATAAATCATGATATATGCAGTCTCACATCCATTAAATAAAAATACAGATCTAGATTAAGCAGGCATTTATTCAGAGATAAAAATAAGAATAATAGAAATAAGAAATAAAAAATAAGAACATTGTAAAGCTTCATAGGACTAGGAGTTTACAAGAAGCACAAAACACAACTAAATGAATTGAAATGAAGGCAGCAAGATTGTGTTCTTGTTACGGGCATCTCAGTGCAAGACACAGTCATGTTGGAGCAAGTGCAGTTAAAGACAATAGTGACTGTTAAGGGACTTAAGCATCTGACATATGGGGAGAGGCTGAAAGAGTTGGGACAATTCAGCCTTGAGAAGAGAAGGCTCAAGACAGATCTTTTCAATGTGTATAAATACCTAATGGTAGGAAGTAAAGAAGATGGAGCCGAACCCTTCACAGTGGTACCTAGTGACAGGATGACAGGCAATGAGCACAAATAAATAAAGGAAATTCCACTTAAACGTAAGCAGAAAACTTATTTACTAACAGAGAACTCAAAGAGCAGAGCAAATTAAACAGAAAGGTTGGAGAGTCCCTGTCCTTGGAGATATTTCCAGCTGGCACAGTCTGCTCAAACTGGTCCACTCTGAGCAGGGGCTTTAAACTAGATGATTTTCAGAAGTCTCTCAGCTGTTGTGTGACTCTATATTTCTGCCTGCTGTGTATGAAGTTACTTCATATTTGATACATGAAGTGGTGTCTTGCTCTTCATGAAAATTCTAGGCATTGCAAGTTCATTTAGTGATCTTAAGGATCTTTTCCAACCTAAATACTTCTATGTGTCTATGCTTCTGTGGATCTCTGTGGGATAGCCTTCTCCTAAAGGCAGGCTATTTCCTAACCTCTGTAGAATAGCATACTTCCAAAGTAGGTAAGTGCCATAAATGGCACAATGAAGCCCTCTTTGGAAGGTACACTGCTTGCTTATCACCCACAGTGAATGAGTAACTATCCTTTAATCTATCATCATGATTGTCGCGGTTTCAAGCGTAAATCAATCTGCCTGCCCACTCACTCCTCCCAACCTTCTTCTTCCCCCCCACTTTACGGGGGAAGAGAGGGGGGAAGAAAATGCAACTCCTATGGGTTGAGATAAGGACTGTTCAGTAAT
>JASSUY010037195.1:51066-62815 GCA_032466535.1 Forpus xanthops
CTTAAACAGGGGAAGTTTAGATTGGATATAAGGAGGAAGTTCTTTACTGTAAGGGTGGTGAGGCACTGGAATGGGTTCCCCAGGGAAGTTTTGAATGCGCCATGCCTAGCGGTGTTCAAGGCCAGGTTGGACATAGCTTTGGGTGACATGGTTTAGTGGCCCATAGCAGGGGTGTTGGAACTAGATGATCCTAAGATCTTTTCCAACCCTAACTATTCTATGATTCTATGACATGTTGGAACTCAAGACTAAGAAAGGCTTAGGCCAAGCATTAGCTTGAAATTCCTTAGAGTTTATGTTGGATTAAAATAATAGAGCTGGATTGTTTTCTGGTTTGTTGTCATCTGGGTTTGTGGTTTGGCTTGTTTTGTTGGTTTTGGTTCTGTGTGTGTGGTGTTTGTTTTTTGTTTTTGGGTTTTTTTTGGTGGAGGTTTTAACATCCCCAATTTTAGAATGTATGCTGTCAGCAGATATGACATGCTCTATGTGGCAAAGGAGGGGACTGAACCAGAATCTCAAGGCCAAGTCCTTATGAGAGACTGAAATCTATTGTCTGAATGTAGGTGGAAAAGAAATAAAGTGGTTATCCTCAGGATCCAAACATATATGCTTCAAGTGAAGAAAAAAACTTCAGAAGAATTACTGATTTCATCAACCTTATGCCATTCATTGGCATCTGAATCATAGAATCATTGAATAGTTAGGGTTGGAAAAGATCTTAAGATCATCTAATTCCAGCCCCCCTGCCATGGGCAGGGACACCTCACACTAAACCAGGTTGCTCAAGGCTCTGTCCAACCCTGCCTTGAACACCGCCAGTGATGGAGCATTCAAAACTTCCCTGGGCAACACATTCCAGTGCCTCATCACCCTTACAGGAAAGAACTTCCTCCTTATATCCAATCTAAACTTTCCCTGTTTAAGTTTGAACCCATTACCCCTTGTCTTGTCACTGCAGTCCCTCATGAAGAGTCCCTCCCCAGCATCCCTACAGCCTCCCTTCAGATATTGGAAGGCTGCTAGGAGGTCTCCACACAGCCTTCTCTTCTCCAGGTGGAACAGCTCCAACTCTCTCATTCTATCTTCATAAGAGAGGTGCTCCAGTCCCCTGATCATCCTCGTGGCCCTCCTCTGGACTTGTTCCAACACAGTCCATGTTCTTTTTATACTGAGGACCCCAGAATCTTGAGTCCTGTTTGCAGAAAACTGAACTTTGCATTTATTTCTCATATTAACCTTAGTAGTGATCATGAATGTGAATTTACTCTTTCTACATACCTAAAGGTAATGTGAGTGTGATGGGTTAAAAAGTGTCATGAGATTTGATGAGCGTTCAGGCATTTTATCTAAATTGGGGTATTGAATCCATGGAAACATTGGCTTTTACACATAATTTTCTCATTCACAGAATTAAATAATTACGTCCTGGGAGAAATGCACTAGCGTTGAATATACAGTACCCAGACTATGTCACTACAGGTAGCAGATTGAGTTTAACTATCCATATGGATTGTAATTGTCTGAGTATGATTAATTCATAATGTTTGTTAATTTTATGCTTTATGTTATGGTTTGTTACTGTAATGTTAGTCTTTTTTCACTTTCATTGTTTCTTTTTAATTTAGGTTTTGTTGACATCCTTCAAGGGATTTTATTCTCACTATGATACTAATGATGTCCTTATATTCCTGAGTCTCATCAATAGCTTGTTCCCCTTGCTTGGAAGTTTCATGGAAAAGGGTTCTGAAGTTAGAACAGATGGTGCATCAGTCCATTGCAGAACTCTGTTTACAGTCTGAGGAAAACTTTATATTGTAGGTGGAAATAATGGTTTTCTGCTTAGCTTATTGTAAATTCTAAATGAGGTGATTGAAGACTGTAATGATCACTGTTGTTCGATGCCTGTGTCTTTCAACATCTGGCTAATGCCTTTACTAGCTGTAAGAGTATGAAAAGGCACTATAGGCTTTCCTGTTTCTTTCTCTTAATATATTGCAGTATGTATATATATATGTGTATAAATGCTTGTACATGCATGCATGAACACGTAAGTTTGATGTGTGCATATGAAAGTATACATGTAGTTTATATATGTAAATCAGTGTCTGTATTAATGTCTGATGGAATATTATGTAATAATAAAACATGTCAACGCTGGGCTTTCTTTTTTCAGTATTTGAATTTGATTTCTACTTTAACAATTGGAATTATTTTAAATTGCGTTTTATCTATTTTTGCCTACAGACCCAAGCCATTAACACAAAGTAAATTAGCAAATATGGCTTTGCTTCTTATACAGAATCAAAGAAAGAAGCACTAGTGAGTCTTAAGAGAGCGGGCCTTTTTAATGGAGGCTGAAGACCACCTCTTTGAATGTGATGGACCTCATTACACCAACTTTTCAGCTAAATCACAGATTTACTATATCCCCAAACTCACTAGTTTATTTTGTCACTGCACTATAATTGCCTTGATGGAATATTATTAACAGGAATTGTGACTGAAAAATAATGTTTTCTCAGAGAATTTCAAAAGTGATTTCTCTACTTTGTTTCTTTGCTTGGTTGTACTTCAATCTAGATAATGACAAGAGTTCAGGAAGTTTCATTTTAGAAATCCAGATAGTATTGTCTTAACTTATTCAGCAGTTTGGCCTGGTATTCTTGAAGCAAATGGCTGAACTCTCTAATAGCATTATACTGTTGTTGTTTATTTTTGTTGGGTTTGTTTGTTTTGTTGTTTGCTTTTTTTTTAACAATGTAGCTATATTAAAAAAAAATATGGAAACATACATTGAATTTTAGGCACATACTGTGAATGCTTAGATTTCAATGGAACCTTAATCGTAGGCTTAAAATGATATGCTGAATTTGGACCCAAACACCTATTGAAACACTCAAACAAAACACTGCAGTTTTAATTCTGTCATGGGTTTATGCCCCCAAGGATGCAATGATTTGTCAGTTTATGCCACGCTGGTCTAGAAAACAAATTCTTCAGACCAGGCCTATAAAGTACCTGTTGATAAAAAAGAGTGGTCAAAGCATTAAGCTTCTGATTAAGACTATCAGAGTCTGACACATTAATTATCCTTAATTACAGTCTGTATCATCTTTCCTGAAGAAAAGTTCATGAAGCGTATGCTGCTTATAGTGAATTTGCAATTAGTTTTTAACCAATGCCAAGCCTGAGCTCTGAAATTGCATCACATTAAAGGCTTAATTTTTTTTTTTTTTATAGCTTTGTAATTTCAGAATTTTCTTATAATAGGACAAATGTGGGCTTACACAAAGTTTTATTTATAATAAAAATCTGAAGATAATGGCTGTGACAGGTAAAGAAAAGGACTGACAAACATAGAAAGCATTTGAAATAACTATGTGGGTCGTTGAAAACCTTATTTTTTCTGTATTGCTTAATTCTTTTCAAATTGGCAGTGTATTTGTCTAATGCTACCTAATATCAGCCAGGAGAGGCCTTAAGGATTTAAGCAAGTGATGTATATGACCAGATAGAGCAGAAGGATGCCAGCAATAGGTTGGATTTCAAAGGACAATGCTGCTCACAAAAAGTCGGTGTAACTACTGTGATTCCTATTAGCTGCTGATCTTTGCCTTTTTTTATTTCTTTTATGTTTTTTGATGGCGTATGTTGCATGTAATTTTAATGTGCATGTCTGAACTCATGGATTTAATATTGTATAAACAAGTTATATACTGGGTTGCTACTTATCATTCTCCTATCTTCCTCACAGATGCAGTGAATTTCATAGCTATTCTCACAAAGTAAGGTTTGTCACATTATTTTCCTTTTCAGGGAAGCAGTAATAGTGGCATCAAATGCCCATTCATCAGTAAAATAAAAACACTTTACTGATTCCAGCATGCTAAGTTCCTTAGACTTTCATATGATATATATATATAGCTGTAGCGATCACCAAGCTACATAAAGTACAAATCAGTGCATAGTAAAACATCTGTGACTTGGTGAGTAGTCTTTCTGTTCAGCATTTGTTGACAGTGCTGGCTAGTCATGCCTCTGTGCCTTCCCCAAGAATCTGTTTCATCTCATATGATAACTGCAATGAATGAGTTAACTAGCAGAGTTGCTAATGTTTTAACTCTGCAAATCCTGAGTAGATAGCAAATGGGCCTTGTCAACCTGAGTTTCCCAATGGGATAATAGGGAATCAAAAAGGAGGAGTGTCTAAAGTACTGGAGGAGGGATAGCCAGTGGTACAAATATGAATAAAATAGTAGCCATCATTGTTGTGAGTAGCTAGACTAGTTGATCATCCATTTGCTAAACAATTCACAAAAACTGACTGAAATTCAGAACAAGGCCATGCTAGGCTTTACTTGCCCTGGTATCTGATGATGCATTTGATGATTCTGATTGCCAGGTGGGGAGAGAGAATAAGATAGCAGTCTGTGCCATGGCAAGGCCCTCAGCAGTTTTTTCATACTCTTTGCCTTCTTGACTCTTTTCCCCTACCTCTTTCTTTACTTTTGTACCACTGTTTCATGAGTAACATCTGAAGGGCTTACTGGGCCGGCTCCCCAACAGGCATACAGCTCACCCTTCTATCTGTGATCCTTGCTTGTTTGTTCATGCTGCCAGTTATGGGAACACTAAGCTATATTTTTATTTACATTTAATGATTGTTTTTGTGGATTTTCTTCTGGCTTAGGATCAGAGACCTCTATGATTCAATTGAAGTCTGAGGGAAGCAGATCTCCAAAAGGTATTCATCAGTTCTGGTAGGTAAGAACTCACAATATGATTGCAGAGACTCTGCTGCAGAGGTTTACTATATTGAGTCTTATTAATATGCATGACTGTACAATATTTCAAGATCAGAGCAGTTTATTGAACTTGCAGAAGGAATATTTGCCTTCTGGTAGGAAGATATAAGCATTAGGGTGCTTAAGGTCTGCCTTTCTTTCCATGCGTTTAGAACACATCTAGATTCCTTTTTAGCTCTTCTCTTAGATAAATCCCAAGTGATCTATATGAAAAGACCACTTCTGCAAAGAGGAGGGTTGGGCAGTAACTGCTTTGAGGGGACTGTATACACTTAATGATAGTCCTCTAAATTAAAAACATCCAAAAATATTGTGTCAACACAAGCCCAACCTTGTCTAGATAAATAAAGCAATCATTTGAGAATTTCCACTTCTAAAAGGCAGCTCTTTCTGAAGTAGCTTAGTTTAAACCTCTAGGAAGGAGACAACCCTTCTTTGTACTTATTCCTTCTCTTCCCCTTAAAGAAAATCTCCAGAATAATTCCAAGGGGTGGGAGTGTGTGTTGGGGAAAGGGAAATATCTTTAATACAGATCTGGCATTTTTTTACTATAGTTGTCTTTGTAAAATAAGTTTTTCTATGACAGGTTATTATTAATCTTTTATTTTAAAATCTTGTGACTTTTAATTCTCACAGTTAGAATCCCTGATAGCTGTGACACATTGTTTGTGTTTGGAAATACTGGAATGAGGAAAAGTAGGTAAAATAAATTATATTTTCAATACCCCCCGAAACCCACCTTCTTTGCTTGCTAATTGTTGGGTTTTTTAAGGAAAATGATGTGATAAAACAAATTTAATATTTAAAAAGCATTAGCAGCATAACACTAGAACAACAGATTCTATGAATCGCAGTGTGAACTCTAGGTAAGTTGAATAAAATTGTTATATTATGTAAATGCTGGGGGTTTTATGTATTAGATAAGCAAGGGTAATGCTACTTATATTATAATGTCTCATGTTACATTTATCTTTAGGGGATATGTTTTCCTTCTTTTAGTACATGTATTTTCTCTGCTTCTCATGTAGGCACCAGCCCATGCTGTGTTTAATTTATTGTTGTCTTTAACTTTTCTCTTTCATTTATAAAGCCAAACCCTTGTGAGCAAATAACAGCACAGGAAAAAAATGTTAGAATACATTTCAAGTATTGTGAGTTCAGTGCTAACCTTCTAAATTTAGTATTTTTTTTCTACTTATATTGTCTGAGCATGAAAAGGTCACAAGTCACAAACTTATTTGCAAATTATCTCCAGATAAAGTGAAAACGTATCTATACTCTAGCATTGTTCTTGTCATTAAAGATTAAAGATGCTGCGTAAAATGTATGCCATCATGAAGTTCACATTATTGTGGAGTGACATTAGCCTTAAGACTGTCAACACATAAGAACACTTGGGCTTTCTCTGTCCTTTGGCGGAGGACTTGGAAATCTGTAAGATATCTTAAAGTTAAATTGGATAGCTGAAAGTCTAATATATTATATGACTATGGCTAAAGGGAATCAACTTCCTGACTTCAGCTGAAAGGCCTTTTGTCAACAACTGTAAAAAAATCAATAAAATATTCTGCCACAGCCCATGATAGCCTGCAATAGATGGCACTTGGTGGAGAGATTGACCATATTCAGCTGAAACACTGAACAGTCACAGGCGGTAATGAGGTCAGTGATTTGTATCAATTGTACTTCTGCGTGATGCACGCTATACCAGTTTCACAACTTCTTTTTATGTTGGTGTGATCAGAATAAATGTAATCATAATCAGAATGTAATATAAGAATAACTATATATGTACAAAGTTGATATGTATCATTCTATATAAGCAATAGACCAAGGCATAGAACAATCAAATTCATAGCTCAAAACCTTCACTTGTATGGTGGATCTCAAAATGGAAATTCTTCTCTCTCTACATGTATGTTTGGTGTTTTCTGTGAGGCGCCTGTCATTTTAACAAAAGTGACATGCAGAGTAAAGTGGAAAGGTCCCGTTTCAACCTGGGAAGAGGGTGGGGCAGACAGCTGAATTGTTCCGTATGTTCTATGAAATCTTAATTGATTAGACTATCACCTTTATTCACCATAGAAAGACTGTCTTTCTTTATGATGGATACAGCAGCAGGAGAGCAAACTGTTGGAATTGATATACTTTGTTGCTTATCTGAAAGGAGATTTTTTTGCCCTAATTTTGCACAATAGTAGAAACTTCCTTTAAATCCCATTTTCCTAACCAGTGCCTAGAATAGCTCTTGTTGTTAGATTCTAAGGACTCTATTGTGGCTTTTAAGCCAAAGCCCGCAGTAGGGGTTGAGGAGGGATGCACCACCCCAAAGAAACTCCTAGAGGTTTTGTGCTTGAGGACAAATCTGATGATAGAATTTAAAAATGGAACAGGCCATTGTAGATCATCCAGTCCTCCCATCAGCCAGCACAGGATTTTCCCTCCCAGATATTCTTAATGTATTGTTCAATGTAAGTCTCAACTCTGGGAGTTTCCAAAGCTTTGCTTGGAAAATTTTTGCCTCCTTTTTTCCCTTAGAAGTAGGAGGACGCAGCAGCAGCCATGACCATGTCTTTTAATACATATCTCTATGTACTTTGGACTGGCTTCTGCCTGCTGGCTGGTGTGAATAGGGGCCAGATGGGTACAACTTTTCTCTTTATAGTATCCAGATGACTTAAACATACCACGTGATTCCTGTGCCCTAGGAGGAGATTTGTAACTGCTTTAAACCATCACCTGCCCTTTAATGAGTGCCTCAGATTTTGTAAAGTGAGATCTAAAGTGTAATTGCTCATCTCTGTAATGCAGTGAAGTTAATTTGTGGTTCAGTCAGAAAATTTTGTCCTAATTTTCTGGGTGGTAATTACTCTCCCAACCAGTGAAATTGGCTTGAATGTTCCAGTGCCTTTTGTTTACTGCTTAAAGGCTGATAAAACTCCCATGTTATTTTTCTTTTGGGGAGCAATAATAGTGCATTCTTCAGTCTTGCTAACTGTTGATATTTCAGTCTTCCAGAAGGATTCTCAAAGATTTCAATTATCAGATATTTTGCAATGCTATGGTAAATGCTATTGAAAAGCAGACACTGGATTTTCATGCGTCGTTCAAATCTGTAATGTAGATAAAACCGCAATCCTGCAGAAATTATCTTGTGTTCAACAGTATTACACGTAAACAATACTGTCAGATTTATAAAGATTAACTCAGAGCTTGATAAATCCATGGGATAAACACATTAATGTTGAAGTATGTTGGGATTTGCACTTCAGACAGTGCTTGTAAAGTTGCCAGTGCTTGTAAAGTTGCCAGTGCTTTCGAATTAGTGTTATGACTACTGTAAATGGGACTGTGTTCCATAGGGACAAACATGGGAAGTCAGTAATGTACAAAATCTGCCAGTAGTGACTATAATAGTCACATAAAAACCTGAAGGCTTCATCAAGATTTAATTTCTATGGATGTATTTGCCAGTGTTCTTTAAGAAACAGTATGTGAAACAATATGAAGTCTTTAAGCCAGGAGATTGGAGGTTAATATTGTAGACGAGGTAGAAGCAGATGAAAAATTGGTTAGAATGGAACATGTCCCATTTCTTTGATCTCCATGCTGTAGACCTGAGAAACCATTAAGATGTTTTCTTGCAGTGCATAAGTTCTGCAGGGCATAAGGATTTATTTGTTCAGTTGACAAGCCACTGTTTTGTAGGAAAAAAGTGGTTTTGCTTGGGCGGTCCATTAGCCTTGTTCAAATGAATATTGCAGCTACTTAAAACCAAGCAGGAATCTATGACAGTGAGATTTTGCTTTTTTAATGTAGGTTCTAGCAATATAAAGCAATGAAGATATTTCACTAAGAATTCCAGGGCTCAAAATTAACAATTTCTGAGCAGCAACTTTAGTTACAGTATCCAGAGGTAACATAATCTATATGAATAACACTCGACTTAGGCTGGAGTGCATAAATAAAACTACCCAATTAATGAAAGCACAGGGTGAGCTTGCTACAAAAGGACTGTTTAATTTTGGAGTCAAAGGTATTTTCTATTTTTAAAGCTATAGACAGTAGGCAAGTCAGGTTCCAATATCTAAAGTTCTCTGCCAGTTTAATTACCTGTCTTCTAGCTTTCTAATTGTTTCAGAATCAAATATCACATATTCCAGTTTGATTGCTGTGTGCCTGGAAGAGGAGTTTACTTACTTATTTACTCTCTGCCAAGTATTTTTGAAAACTGTTTGTACCTACAGTTCCCAGCAGTTTCTTCACTACATTTTGCACATTTCTATTCACCCCTGCAGTGATCTCATGGGCTTTCTGCCATCTGTCATTGTTACTTTATTCTAATGTACAGCTCAGTCTCACATAATATATGACTTTGCCTGATATTTATTAGATAGACAGGATTATTGCCCACAGATGGCTATGGTTCACAGCCAGAGGCATCTTCACAGAACTAGTGGGAAGAGATTTATTCATGTGACCATGTGACTTCTACTGTAAGCTAATTTTAGCACTGGGTTTCTCTTGATAAGTTAAAATGGAATGAGAACTCTGGGTCAAATTTATTCTTGCAGCAAGTAAGGCAGTTCCGTTGACTTCTGTTGAGTCATACCTGTATGTCAACTGTAAAATTAGCTCTCCACTTTTTTTTCTCATTAGGAAAATAAAATATATGAGATCACATTTTAACTACACTGCATGTGTGCAGTTACAAATATTTCTGGTCTTGAAGCTGTACCTTCAGAAACAACAGAAAAGATTTATCAAATCACAGAGTTGTTGCTGGTAGATGACATTGTCTGCCAGCTTTACATTTTCCCTGCTTTTTATGGGCCACTAGAGTCATATATTCTGTCATTCACAGCGTGAGACTCTGAACACTTCTTTGGCAAAGTCAGGGAGACTGGTGTGTTGAAAGTGTGCCAACACAGTCAGGTGGTTTCATTTGTATTTGATTTTGAGACTAGTTCTTACAGATGATGGGATGTGAAAATTGTATTGGGTCTTTTTGCGTGTGTTTGTTTCATTGCTAGCGAAATAGTTGTTGCTGGTAAATTTAAGTAATCTCATTGGTAATAAATACACTGAGTTGAATTAGTGACTTTTCCAATTTTCACGGATTCTGTTCAGTAAAGGGCAGCCTTAAGTGGATCTTTGTAATAACACTGCAACTACTAATACACAGGTCAAAGTGCCTCCAGGTTTCCTTGCTGTAGACTGAAGCAGAAATTCACAGCCTCTAGATTGTAATCTATGGGGAGTTTGTTAGCAGTTGCGCTTGCAAGGAATGGCATTTCAAACAGAAGCCATCTGAAATACACATAGGAGACTGCTACACAAAAGCTAGGAACAGGAGCAGACGTAGGAGCATGCTGCACTCTCTCCCTGCAAAATGGTAGGTGTCCTTTCCATTCCACTGTGAATTCAATGGGAATTAGGAGCATTCAGCACTTTCAGATTTATGCTGTAATTCAGGAATGCCATATGCAGTGAAATACATTAAACCAAAAGACTGAGTAAGTAAATATACCTGGTGAAGTTCTGCCATCTGATTCAACAAGCAGAGTTATAGCACTGATAAAAATTCCTACTACTTGTCATTATTTCTTTTGTTGTTATATCGAACATGATATTGATGTTGATTTTTAATGTTGCATTTTTCTGAAAGGTAAAGAGAGAATGGCTGATGTAGGGCATTTCCAGTTGTTTTCTTTGCCAATATGAAGACAACACCATTTTGTCCTTTCACTGTTATTGAAGTCAGGCTGGCATAGAAAAGAATGCAATATATGCCTTGCAATGCAGTAGTAAGCACTCTTTGATGTGTTACTGGGTCAGTGCATCTGAATTCAAGTTAGCTGCTTCAGGTGCAATGCCTACAGGATTTGACCCTGGAAAAAAGCATCCCCTCACCCTTCGCTACAGACATTTCTAGAAGGCATAGGCTAATTTCAGGTTTGACATGTCAAGACATGGAGAAGAGTCATTGACACAGCAGGTGCACTTAAATATAACTGTCTAATTATACAGTGATGCAAGTTTGCTCCCAAGAAACTCAATGTACAGTGCCATGGAAAACATGGTATCTGTCTATCATGCTGTTAAATAAGAAAACAGTCTTCAGCAGTCGGGCACATTTCATGTATGAAATCATAAAAATCATGGTGGGGTAAACATTTACGTCATTCCCATTCTTTGAATGTGCACACTGTGATTTCCCTTCTGCAGACTTGGGGGATTGCAACATGTTTGCCCCTTATTATGGAGAAACATAACTTCTCAAACTTGGCTGGGTATGTTAAGGTCTGATTTCAGACTTAGTTTTATCTGAAAGTTCTTCAATAAAATTTCTGAATCAGTTTAAAATTCATGAGAGTAATAGCATAGGATAACAGAGCAACGTTCTTCTGCAGCTACTGCTAGTCTAATTCTGGCACACAGGAAAGGTCGCTGCTTGTTGGCTAAATCAAAGCGGAGCCTGGGGCCTTATAGTTTGCAGGCGACGTAAGGCAGATTACTAACATGATCCTGGCTTGAGGGCATATTTCAGTGATATGTGTTTTCTTGCCCTTCCCCCACACCCTATAGCAAAATTCTTTTTTCAATTGCCAGTTCTGCCTTATACTAATAATGCTTAATCTGTATTCAGCTGTTGAAATCTAAGCAAGCAAAAAGATGTAGAGAAATGGAAATGTAATAAAATATTATCTTAATAATCAGAGAAGAATTGTTGTTACCTATACAGAAAATCTGAGTAACAAATGACAGTTATTGCATCATCAATATATCATATTATTTAATAATTTACTTTAATGGTAAAGTACAGGCATTCACAATCCTGCCTCATATGCCAAATCTACAAAGTAAAATTGCAGTAGGTCTGTGTCGTGGTTTGAGGCCCCTCAAACAGTTCTGCTCGCTCCCCCCTCTTTCTTCCCCAGTCC
>JASSUY010037196.1:7701-22571 GCA_032466535.1 Forpus xanthops
AGTCCTTATCTCAACCCATAGGAGTTGCATTTTCTTCCCCCCTCTCTCCCCCCGTAAAGTGGGGGGGGAGAAGAAGGCTGGGAGGAGTGAGTGGGCAGGCAGATTGATTTACGCTTGAAACCGCGACACATACAAAGTCATCATATAAGACAAATCTCAAACTTGAATATTTCATAAATATTAATTTGTCAGCTAAAAAAAAGACCAGTATACCTATGATAACAAAGTTCAGGAGTTTCCCGAAATTTTCAAAGCAGAATATCTGTACTTAAGATGACAAAAAAAAAAAAAAAGTGATGATATGAGCACCTAAGGTTGAAGAATGAAGTGAACCTGATTTTATCACTGATTCTTTCATCATACTTTGTCAGACTGTAATTTCCATCACACAAATTTCCCAATTAACTTTCTGTATTTTAATGGCTCTACCACATCATTTATTGCATAGATGAATTTCTGAAATTAGGCAATATGGAGGAGAATATACTTGGGTAGAGAAATGCTACTGAAGCTGTTAAAGTAGGATTTAAGTGAAAATTAGATAGCTTAGCCTAAGACATAAATTTAGAAAGCTCATGCTTGATGGACTTTATCACACTGGAAATGACTGGATTAATATAATTTCCTCCATTTGATCTGAGACTTACTTAGGTGCCTGATTATGAGACTGTCCAGAACACGGACAGCCTGGTGCCTGGCTTCTTCCAAACTTCCAACATCATTCAGAAAGAAGTCCTAAACTCTTGAATGTAAAATAGTTGCCAGTCTGCCGACGCCTAATACAGGTGGGTACTGCTGTGCTCTGCACGAAGGAAGCTGACCAAAAGGGTTTCTCTTCCAATAAAGAGTCAAAGGAGGCAGTGTTTGCTGCTAATGGCCTATTTTTTAGAGTACTGTATACAGGAGGGAAACTTGTCTCTATTAGGTAAAATCCAGAATGAAGTGTAGATAAATTTAAAGCTGTGTAGACAAATTTAAAACTTTGCAAGGTCAGAGAATCATTCAAGATTACATAACCAGAATGAACTTTTGAAATCCAGTTTCTCCTAAACTGTAAAACAGCCTGCCTAATTTTCTGGTTTAAATCCTGCTCATAAAATATACCCTGACACATCAGAACATGGTGTAGAAAGTCTGACTGTGGAAGAATTTGCCACCAACCTAGGCAACACTGTTTTAAGATAATTACCTTAGCTACAATAAAAGTGTGTTTGATAAGTCTGAATTTGCTTAGCTTCAGTTTCCAGCCATGCATAATTTTATTGATAAATAAAAAAGCCTTTCAGTGTAATTGTTTTCCTCACATGCACGCTTACAAATGGTGATTTTTAGTCATTATATTTTTTGGTAGGTCAAATAAAATTATCTCCATGAGACCTTTACTGCATGACATGTTTCATATCTTCTCATGGTACTTTACTAAATCATGACAATTTTTCAATATTTGTCTTGAATTGTAGATGTTAGAAATAATCAAAGTATGCCGATATTGGTCAAACTAGTACAAATGTTAAAGTAGGATAACCTCTTTATTCCTGTTTAGTATGTTTCCTTTCTCTTGTCTGGTTGGCCGAGCATAACACCGTGAGTTAATATTTGCTGATTATTCACTATTACCAGCAGATCTTCCAGGACTTAAATGTGTTTTGACTTTATATATCAGAATAATTACTAAGCTCACTAAATGCATAATTTTTATGGGAATTATTTTTCTAACTTGCCTTATTGGTGATTAAAATCTCATTTGGTGCTTATTGACTCCTTTTTTTACAAAAACAACTTTGAAACTCTGGCATATATTTCCACAAAAGTGTTAGTATACTTCCATTTCCTTAGAGGCGATTTAAGGTGCATGTTGTAGGAAAAAACAAAAAGGAGAAAATTATATTAAATATTTCTTAAGTTGCTTTCTACATGCTAAATAAATTAAAACTAGCAAGACTAATTCACAGCACTGTTGGTTCCAATCTCATAGAAAATTCACAGAACTCAGAAGTAGAATCCATTCGCCCTTTCATTTACTCATCTTTTCAGATACTCATGCTTTTTGCTGTCAACAGGTTATTACGACCTTATTGAGCTGCGAATGTCTGATAAAAGAGGGCAACCTCATTCAGTACTAGCAGCAGCAATTTGAAACAGTGTCCATTAAAATCAATTGCTCATAAAAAGTTAATGGTATTAAATATCTAAATATAAATCCAGAAAGTTTTAAATCGTTAAACCAGAACAAAAACATTTATCCACATTTTATTGACAAAGTAAACTTGTAAGTGCTTTTGATGGCATTTTAAAATATTGATAATATTACAGATCAAGGTGGTATATTTGAGGAGCCTAACAGGAACAGAACAGCTTAATACTCTCAAGTTCTTTTATTGTGAATAAGCTAATGGTACAAAAGGAAAAAAAGCCTGCATTATTTTAATATGGGTAGATATCGAGCGTAGAAAGAGCAAGTTGTACTGTCTCTGAGATAGCCACCTAAAGGGACAAACAACTATATTCTGCACTTTTCAAATTTTCCATGTAGCTCTCGGTGGCATCCCAAAATATAGTGAACATTGTATTGTGTGGTCTTTGACAGTATAAGAAATCTACATTCAGAAGTACCAAAAAGCACTAAAAGTAGTAAAAGTAGCATCTCACTTGCTACCACTGAACTCAGAGTTGACAAAAAGCTGCTGTGCTTCACCAACACACTGTCTCTTGTTGAGTATAAGCTGGGAAATACAGCTACATATTTGATAAAAGGAATGAATTAGCGAAAATTTTATTCAGAAGTTCTTTAAGGTTGAGGAAGAGAAGAAAAGGAAAGAGTAGAAAGAGTGACTAATTTAGTGATGCTTTCTGCAGAAGATTGATTAAAAACTGCCCATAGGAATTGGGAAACAGGGAGTCAAGTGCTTGATCTAAAATATGTAGAGCATAGACATATGTCATTACTATTAGCAATTGACTGTTTTGGACTGGATTCCTGATTTTTGAGAAAGATTCACAGTTTTTGTAATGTATCAGTCTGGAAAAGAAACATTTTCATAAATTTCATTAATGGATAAAAAAGCCCTTCCAACTCTGTAACCCATATTTCTGAGGTAGAAAGAAATCACTGTATTCTTCAGAAATACATATTCTCTCTCAGAGAATCCAATCCTTCTGCATCTGTTCAGTTATATTAGCACCACTATCCAGTAAAACAGGACTGGTCTACATTCATTTTAGGGAGAGTACAAGTACTATTGCTTTTATTGCCATATTTAATGTGAGTAATTTTATTAGAACCAATTAGAACTTTCAAGTGGGCTAAAGCCAACTCAAAGTGATAAACATGTTATTTATGAATTTTAAATATGGACATCTTCCTTGAATACCTAATTCTTGTTTATTAGAACTTTACTGCTGATTATTTTTGTGCAATAACATTGAATG
This sequence comes from Forpus xanthops, assembly GCA_032466535.1. Lineage (NCBI taxonomy): Eukaryota > Metazoa > Chordata > Aves > Psittaciformes > Psittacidae > Forpus > Forpus xanthops. The sequence goes on from JASSUY010037196.1 coordinate 11,131, forward strand.
ATCTTTGCTATTAAAGTTTAAAAGACAGATTGTCAAAAGCAATCAACAACTCAGTAACTCCTAGTTTGATATCAATATAAGAAGACAGATTGTCCAAAATGTTTATTTCCATTTAAACACATAAATGAACGGGAGAGATGTTCTTAAGTATTCAACTCTCAGCATATCCCATTGAGAAAAATTAATCGGTTGGAGGCATGCTCTTGAGAACAGAACTGCTTCATTTAGGTGCTTAAATGGGAGCTGAATTCTTTTGACAGCCCAAAGCATTGTCCTATTACAAAAAAGACACATTAATGGTAAGATTTTCATACCACTACGTTAACTTCCTTCATGCAATTACTTGTATCTTGCTTGTATAAAACTATAAATCTAGGTGACAAAATATGTAACAAAGAAAACAAAAGCTTTTTTTATTTTCCCAAAATATGCTTTTCTATCTAAAGTGAATTTCCCCTACAGTGACCCCATCTGCTGGGCCTTGTGGTTGGATTTCTAAGGATATCCACAATAGATTGAGTTATAAGCTTAGGGATACAAAAGTATTTCTTTCTTCTTAGGAGTACACCTTTTCAGATTACTAAATATGTATATGCAATTCCCTACTGAACCTCTGTGGATTTACTGGGAACTGTTTACTTCCTTGAATATACCTTTGTGTCTTCATAGATATTTTAGAGTGAAATGATCCTAGTCTAGTGGATTCTATATCACACATAGAAAAATTTCTCCTAGTTACTACTGCTTTGGACACATTTATTTGCAGTTTGTTCCAGCAAGATCTCACCAACCATGAGTTGTGTTACACCTTTGGGGCTTTCAAACTGTGACTGGCAGTTTCCATACATGAACAGGGGTATTACACCTATGTGATTGACAGAAAAGCAGCCATAAAGTATTTCTTCCTCTCGAGTAGAGGGAGGACAGACTCAAACAGTTTTAAGGGTATGAACAAAAATGTTAGATTTCTGCAGTTTTTCCCCATCTTCCATCTTGAAAATACTGAAAAGCCTCCATTGTTTCAGAGAACCCTTTTCATCTTAAATTGCTCACTAATGGGATGAAGAATTTGTCTTGAGCACCTGCTTTTGGATTGCCTCAGCTGGTGAAATAATGAACCAAGTGGTGTAAATAATTTCTACATGTCCATTTGCTTTGTTTTTTTACATTGTACCTATTTTCCCATACCAGGAAGGTATTACTAAATAGCACTAATTGGATTTGACTCTGAATGGAATGGGAAGACAGACAAGTTGTGCTAGTAATTCTAGTTTATTCTGAGAAATTCTTAACTGAGCTCAAAGAAAAAGTTGAAGTTCCCAATGCAGTGTTCCATTTCCCCAGATCACCTCTTGCTTAGTTTTTTCAAGCATAACTCTCTGTGGATAAAAATGCATATTTTAAAATGACAGAGTACTACTCAAACCTCTTCAGGAAATTAGACATGAACCATTATGACAAATAAAATCATTATGAAAGTAAGACTGAGGATATGCATTTTTAAATGACCAGTAAAATATTAAAAAGAGAACAAAGGTTGATCAGGAAAGCCTCCATTTATGCATGAATTTAAAATAATTCCATGCAGCCTGACATTTTTTGAGAAAATTTTCTCTGTCTTCCAATCTCTTTATCAGATAAAGAAGGAAGCAGCAGAGAAAATCTCCAAGTTTAGACTGTACATTTCACAGCAGTGTAAATGCTTATGGAACCTTGATTTGGTATTTTCTTGCACTTTTTTTTGGTGCTGCTAATGTCAGATGTATATAACATTAAAAGTCATGTAAAAGATAGACAACTGAATTAAAAATAAGGAGGTTTTAATGTAATTTTTTTTTGTTCCTTTCTTTGTGTTGGTATTTTTTAATATATTTTTCTATGTTATTGTTGTCAGATCATTAAAACTAGAAATCTGAAAAAAAACTGTAGTTAACAATACTTTTAACAAAAAGTTTAACAATAGTTACCTCTGGGAGCTGGCATATAAGATAATACAAAAAGCACACTGAATCAAAACATTTAGTATCACTCAAACTTGTTTGCTTCTTTTTAAATATCACTAATCTGTTTTTCCTGTGGAGCTCATTTGTACAGTTTGATTAGGTCCCTTCTCACAAACCCAAAAGTAACTTATGATATTTGAATCCCTTGTGTCTCCCTCATATACTTGTCTACCTAAAGAGATGCTTGATTTATTGCAATAAGTGTCTAGATACGCATGTAGGGCTGACATTTTAGAATATGAAAAAGAAGATTTATTCTTACTTTTTGTTCTTTAAAATTCATAATTTTTACTGCCTCATGACAAGTTTGTAGCAGACTTCAGAAATAGGGGCATAAAGCATCCAAAAGAAGTGGCTTTTTAGAGAACAGCATTCAAGGCAAAGATGGGAGCTTAGATAAAGGCATATCACTGGATTCTTAACTCATGGTGAAACTAATTGATGAGAGGTGTACAATGAAAATAGTAGTGGAAAGAAGAAAGAAATATCAGGGATGTTGCAGGCAGTGGAGCTCATACTGTCCTATGCCAACACTAGCTAAAATGGTAAATCCACACAGAGCAGCACATGATACAATAGACATGAAGATATACTGCTATAGGATACAAGCTGACTCACACAGAATCTGCTTGGTTTGCTGTCCTGAGTTCAGCAGCAGCAGTTATTTTTCTCTTTTTCGTAGTAGCTGGTGCAGCACTGTGGTTTTGGGTTTTGGCTTGGGAACAGTGCTGATAACACCAGTGTTTATAGTTATGGCTTAGAATGTTTAGGCTGGCCAAGGACTTTCTGAGCTTCATGCTCTGCCAGGGAGGAGGGGAAACCAGGAGGAAGCCAGGAGGAAGCAGAGATAGGGCACCTGACCCAAACTGACAAAAGAGGTATTCCATGCCACAGCATGTTATACCTAGGATGTAAAAACGGAGAGCAGAGACCCGGAAGGGTGGAGGGGGGTGCACTGCGTGGTCAGGCTTGGTATCAGGTGATGGGGGTGCACTGCTTGGTCAGGCTGGGTGGAAATTAGTTGGTGAGCTGTTGCATTCTTTCCTTTTATTTGCCTTGTCATTATTATTATTGGTGGCAGCAGTAGTGATTTGTGCTATACCTTACTTACTAAACTGGTCTTATCTCAACCTGTGTGAGTTGCATTCTTTTGATTCTCTTTCCCATCCCCCAGGACTGGGAAAGAAAGAGGGGGGAGTGAGTAAGAAAACTGTTTGAGGAGCTTACACCACGACATTTGCCAATGGAGAAAAATTAACTACAGCCTAGCTTATCCCCCCACAGGGAAGAGTTGCCTATAGATGTTTTTAGTAAATGTAATAATGAAAAGAAAAGGGAAAATCCTAAGGAAATAATGTACTCCTACAGCTGAGTGAAGCAGAAGCTTTTTTCTGTAAGCTCTCCCTATTACAAGTGGAAAGGAAAAAATATAAACCTCGTACAGCACTGAAATGTTATAGCTTTGCAAATCACTTATTCTTCCAGGTACGAAAAAATAGGACAAGGTTTTCTAAGAGTCAGTTAAAAATACTTATTGCATGATCATTGATAGGGCTTGTTATCCACCAAAGGATCATTTTCCAAGTCTCATTGCAGTGACTGGTATTTATCTAGTTGTTTACAGTGAGCTTTGAATCATGTCCATACACAAAGGCCAAAAGCACAGATGCTTACAGCTGTACAGATAACAAATGTAGAAAATGCTTTTCAGTAATCTTCTTAACAATCATTTTCAAACACCTGAAGTTCTTTCACTTTTGTGTTGTCATTGGTCTGTGTCTTCTCTATCTCTCAGATTTTCCTTGATTTTCCAGAGCTTTATCTCTAATCTTTTGAGGATTTTTCTGTTCTGAAACACCTTTCTCATGGAACCTGAAATTCAGCTTTATGTATGTTTAACAACATGAAACCATTCAGTCAGCACCTATGTACTTGTTTGCACAATAGATGACTTTATATTTTAGTACTTTTCTACTGTCTTGTGAATAGACAATTTTATCGGCTAAAAAAATGAATGTACTCATGTGTGACTCACATAGAATCATAGAATAGTTAGGGTTGGAAAAGACCTTAAAATCATTTAGTTCCAACCCCCCATGCCAGGGGCAGGGACGCCACTCACTAAACCATGCCACCCAAGGCTATGTCCAACCCAGCCTTGAACATTGCCAGCGATGGAGCATTCACAACTTCCCTGGGAAACTCATTCCACTGACTCACCACCCTTACAGTAAAGAATTTCTTACTTATATCCAATCTAAACTTCCCCTGTTTAAGTTTGAACCCATTACCCCTTGTCCTATCGCTACAGTCCCTCATGAAGAGTCCATTCTCAGCACCCTTATAGGCCCCCTTCAGATATTGGAAGGCTGCTATGTGGTCTCCACGCAGCCTTCTCTTCTCCAGGCTGAACAGCCTCAACTCTATCATCCTATCTTCATAAGGGAGGTGCTCTAGTCCCCTGATCACTCTCATGGCCCTCCTCTGGACCTGTTCCAACAGTTCCATATACCTTTTATGTTGAGGACACCAGAACTGCGCACAGTATTCCAAGTGAGGTCTCACGAGAGCAGAGTGGAGGAGCAGGATCACCTCCCTCAATCTGCTTGTCATGCTTCTTTTGATGCAGCCCAGGATACGGTTGGCTTTCTGTGCTGCAAGCTTATAACACCGGCTCATTTTCATCTAAATATGGATCAGTTTAAAAGTAATCTCTTTCCCTCTTCCAGAAAAGAAAACACTTTTCACAAGATAAATCTTTCTCAAAATCCCGTGTAGTTCATTTATACTTGATAATTGCTGAATAAAGTCCCAGAACTTTTATCATTAGGAGAGAATAATCTGTGTGCAAATTCTCAGGACTGCAATTACAGAATGATAGAATAATTTGGGTTGGAAAGGACCTTAAGATCATGTCGTTACAACCTCCCTGCCATGGGTAGAGATACCTCACACTAAACCATGTCACCCAAGGCTCTGTCCAACCTGGTCTTGAACACTGCCAAGGATGGAGCATTCGCAAATTCCCTGGGCAACCCATTCCAGTTTCTCACCACCTTTACAGTACAGCTGCACAAGTGACAATCACATATAGACAAATGTGCAGTCTTTCACTTTCTTATGCATATATACCTGTTGCTCATGATTTCAAACACTTAATAAAGTTAAATATATTGTTAGCATCTTGTCTTTAAAGACAAATTATTTATTTAATAGTAAGTTCAGATAATAAGCATTTTTGCATGCTTTGTTAAGTGCTCTTAAGCATCAGTGAATCCTCCAAAAGGAATTATCTTTACAAGATAGATGCGCTGATTGACTGTATACCACAATAAAGGAGCTCAGCAAAATTAAGCACTGACTAGTGAAATGGTTATTCTAGCAAGGAGATGTTGTGAATGCCAATTTATTGACAACTGGCTCAAGAAATTCCCTGACCCAAAGAGAAACAAAAATGAAACATGTGGACTAATTAACATAAGAGCAAGAGTTGTTTAACAAATAGGAAGCTCAGTATTAAGTAATGAAAGAATTATGTAACTTGTAACTGATAAAGGTTGATGTCTTTGTTGGTGAGATGCATAAATGGTTTAAAGTTTTGACAGCTGGGGAGATAGACATTCATGGGTTAGCACCTGGCTTCTTTTTTTTTGTGCAAACTAGAATAAAAGAATAGAAATAAACTCAGTGTGTGAATTGGTGCTGTGCACTGAGTAATGAGCTCACATTCAGGACGACACTCAGAGCATATTGTCTTAAAGCTACTTATCTACTCACTTCCACCCTCTACTCATGTGCGATATCTACCACATACTCTTAGCAAACACTATACCGACTTACCTTTTGCGAACAAAAAAAAAGAGCTGTGTTTAAAGTGTTGAAATGTGGTCTCATTGTTCCTCACTTTGCTCTGATGTTGAATCAGCGCCCCTGAAGCAGTCCTGCTGGATTAGAAAAATACAAACACTAAGACCGTCTGTCTTCTTGAATGAACTTTTCATAGGAGTAAGAACTTCATCTTGTCTTGACTGTTTTTCTAGCAACAGCAACCATTCTCTTTGCTTGTGACTGTACCACTGTGATCTCTACCAATGTGGTGATTTTTTTCTGCTGATTTGGGTAGCCTTAATGTGACCTCCCTTCTCTTTTCCCTCAGGTGCTAATTACTTAAAGTATTATTGGAATGGATTCTGCTGGAAAACATATGCTGACTAGAAAAACAATGGTGCTTCCGACTACTTTGCCCACATGCTTCTAATACAAGCAGGTATTTGTTCAGCTCTAGGTCTTTGATTGCTCTGTGCTTGGCAGTGTTAGCATTGGCATTAACCCCTTGCCTGAACTTATGAGACATTCAGATAGGTAATATCTGAGAAAACTGGAGCTAATTTATATTAATTATTTTTCTTTTTTTTCTTTTATTTTTTTGGCTGTGGCTAGGTTAAACACTGAATCATTTGCAAATCTATGGCCTAATTCTATGCCATGGAATGTTAGCGAAAGCTTTGTCATTGAAAGAAATTAATCAGGCCCAATAGATACTTGTTTATTTATATATGTAAGTAGTATATACAGCATATTTCTGTTATGTTTGCTTCTAAGTTCTTACACAGCCATGTTTTTTATTGTGGGATTTTTTTTTTATTGTCTGTTCATCTTTCTATTCCTTTGTGGAGCTCTTTGATCTGCTCTCTGCTTGCTGTCTGTTTAATCTTTGCTCAAGATTTATAAAAGTAATCTGACTGAGATAATGCTTATAAATATTGTATTCTAAGTTGCTTCAGTATCTCTTTCAGTCATGGAAATAAATGCAAAAAGCTGAAATACTTGCCAGAATCTGATTGAATTTTTCAGGAATAGGTTTTTTGCGTAGTGCAATCTTTATGAAAGCAAGAGAGACAGAGACATACACATTACACAGGTCAAGCCAAGTTAGAGCTAAATGGCTTCTGCCTGTTTTTGTATCATGAATTATTTTCTCTCTCACTTTCATGTGTTCCAAGAAATCCTTAGATTCCAGGCACTCATGCTTTTTGCACAGGGCTATATAAGTATTTATCTGCAAAGATTAATGCTGAGAACCTTTGGTACAGACTTGAAAAGTATGCTTGCCCTCCCTGTTTGGTTGAAACATTGATCTGTGCTCCTTGATGTCTGTCAGCTCTTTCCCTCCTGGTCTAGTGCATACTTCCAGTTTATGCTATATTTTGAAAACATTTCCTGACCTGCTGATCATTTTCAGAAATAGTGTCAAAGCTTGGAACATTTAAAAGGCAATGTCTTTCCTAAGTAGCTTTGGTGCAGACATTGCATTTCCCTCTATTACACCCTTGTATATTGCTTTCATGTATCTTCTGTTGCACAAAATCTATCATCTATGTTCAGAATGGGCAGTCTCAGAAGGTTTAGCTTTCAAATTGGAACATGATGAGGGAATGAATGGTGGCGTTAGAAAAGTTAAGGTGAATCATATCTTCTTTAATTCACACTTTTCTTTCATCTACATATTTATCTCTTGGGATCTGCACTTTTGTCCATCCTGGCTACCATAGCAAGGGAGAGCAGGTTCGTCTGCTGCTGCTGGGCTTTTGGTTACCAGTAGGAATGTTTGAGCTTGCCTGCATGTGTGGCCATGGAGGAGCTTTCAGCTCAGGCACAGTACATTTACTTCATGATAAAAGGGAAAAAGATGTTGCATTTCAACTCTACCTTTTCTTACAGAATGATTCTTCTTCCATTATAGTATCTTAATTATATTATTTCCATTGTTTTATCTTCCATTATATATATCAATATATTATCATTATACTATATTATGAATAAAACATTGTGTGGAAGAAGGTTTACATACTGGAGTCTTACGTACCAGAGGATGTAGTATACCTGGGTTCAGGACCTTCCCAATATGGTTAGGAAGTGGGTGTCAGGGCAATATCTAAGGGCAACACCCTAACTATTCAACCATAAGGTCTTCCATACTCTGAGGCAGAGACTTTCCACCAACCCTGATTCTAAAGTCTGAGTCACTATTGACAAGGCAGGCAAGATTTATGAATCTAGATGAAGAGCAGTGGGATCTCCATAACATCCAAATCTCAGTCACTAGTTATCAGGAAGGCACTTTATATCATCTCCAGACTGACGGTGGCTTTGAATCCTTGGTGAATGTTGTAACCACAAGACTGTTATGCAGAAGTTGGACATAACATGATGCTTATCTTTTTAGGACACTCAATGAGATTTATGTGGTTTTTATTTGTAATATATGGCAATGCGTTCAAAACAGCATTGTGAAGGAACAGCAGTTGGGAGATATATTTGTTTTCCCAGAAAAAACACTTCTGAAAATGTGAACATAACTATAAATAATGTTTAGAGAATTTCTGGGTTATGAAAGAAGGTGTCTTGTTTGTTACTTTATTCTGTCCAGGTTTTGCAGTCCTGTAAAATATGTAGACTAGATGATATAAGGCTTTTGCTTCCAATGTCCCCCTTTTGCTTCCAATTTCATAAACATAAACTGTTTTCTTACTAGCAATTTTTATCTCTAATTTGAATTTATATGTGAAGAGGGTAATAGAAAACTCTAGCAAATATCCTTGATCCTTGAGGATGTCCCCTGAACATTTAAAATCTGTTTCAGGGTTTCTCACACAGACTGGAAGTGAACTTAGTGTTCAAGGTACAGGAAAACCATGGATTTATTGAGTTATGTGATTATATTCTTGTTTCAGAGGGAGTGTTATATTCCTCTGAAATGCACTTTGGTTTTGGAAATTTTAAATTCTGAATAACAATGTGGTGTAGAGAAGTGGAGAAGAGGTAGATTCTGTAGGATGAGCTGACAAACCCCTTAAAATTTCTTTTTGAAAACCTCAGTATTCTTTTAGGAATATATTTTGAAATTAATCAATTTGTATTACAATATCTTCTACTCTATTAAATGGCAATAGGGCTTTAACAAAAATTTATTGCCAAGGAACTATATTCTACCATGAAAAAATATATGTAAAAATCATTGTGAAATGACAGAGCTTAATATGCTGATGATGTGATAATAAAAAAAACTAAGAAAATTTAATTGCAATAAGAAAAGATTTTATTTGGAATCAAGAATACAGTGGAATATTTTTGTTCAGAAGATACCAGAGATGAATTTAAATCTTCAGTTGGAGTGATGGAAAATTTTGTCACTAACTTCAGTTCCTGATTGTTGATTATTAGAACACATAATATGTAATGACTATTAATGGAAGTGAAAAAAAAAAAAAGACCACCTCAGAGAGAAACTCAAGTCAGGAAATCCCTTGTACATAACAACTGTTTAAGGGGTGAAGACCCCTTATAAGAGAGACAGGACAGCACCTTGAATCAACATCATTTAAGCTTTCCTAACACTGAAGCAAAATAAAAGATATAGCAAGGTTGTTTCTATTCTAAATACATTTTGGTGTTTGTCCACTGCTTGTCACTACACGGGTTGATGATTGAGCTTATCTGTTCTTGACTGGTTGCTTTACAAAGGTACTCAGGAATGGACACCATCTATTTAGTATATTTATGGTATCCAGAAATGGTTGTCAGCTGTGTCCAAAACACAGTTTGTAGCAGAAACCCTCAGGGATAGGCTCTGATACAAAATCCATGGGATTAGAAAACTGCAGAGCATTTGAAAAAAAAAGGCTATATTTCCCCCTTACATAAGCAAATTTCACTTACATGCACATGTAGAAGCTTGCTGGATATCCAAAAAAGGTGTTAGACAACAGAATGCTACTAGAAAAACTATAAGGAAAAGCTTTTCATTAAATAAATTATCAATGGAAACTTGAAGTTTAGGCTTAGCCAAACTCAATTGTAAATTGATGTTGCATTTAACAAACTCTTTTGGCAGGGAAAAAAAGAGGAAAATATTATGTGACAATCGAAACATTTAATTTTGACATATGATTAAGTGTGTAAAAATTAATATACAAGATTTAATTCTAATAAGAGGGTAAAGAAAACAAAAATTGGTTCATTTTGAATCTGCTTAAAAATTTTGCTGACCTAGAAAGAACAAAAATGAAGAAAAAACCAAGGATTTATTAGGCCACAAAACCTAAAGTATTCAAAAAGCAGGTAGACCCCAAGCAATTTTCATTTTTTTTAACTCAGTCACTGAGATGAAAAGTCAGTTATTCAGACCATTCTATCCTTGAGAACATTCTAACTGCCTGCTGGTTTTTATGTGAAAACTGCAATATTGATTTTAATTTATAAAGCAATCAATGAGATATTTTTCTCTCATGCTGTCAGCTTGAGACACATTCCTGTCATTATAATGAAAGCTGGATCCTTCTCTTTGCAAAATATATATGTGATGCAGTATTAAAGTCCTTCTTTTGCTTTTTTTTTTTTTGTTTGTTTGTTTTGTTTGTTTGTTTGTTTGTTGCTTGTTTGTTTTAGGGTGCTTTGTTCATTGATGTCCTAAACCATTTGTTTCTTGACTTTCTAGGTAGGTTTCAAAGCCTATTTGCATAAATTTTGGCATGGACATAAGGCAGATAAGGATTAAATTTTTATGATCAAGAAATACAAAAAGAAGCTTTAAGATTTATTTAGTTGTAGTTCTTTTTATCAAATGATGTGTGCAAAGACAGAAGCACTGTGATATAATTTTTCACTTATACTACTGCCTTTTGCTTTCTTTTTAATTCTAACAGAAGTGTACATAAACTTTGAATCATTCTCTTAATTGAGGAATTCAGGTAAAAATTTGAGCTATTAAAAGAAAAAATCTTAAAGTACCTGAAAATGCTGTTCAAAAAGTAATATGACCCTTATATTTTGAGCAGTTCTAATAAATATTTTGATCAGGATGCATGAAGTCTTAAACCTGCTTTTTATGGCAGAGAGGTGGACATTGAAGAAGGCCATCAAACTAAGACGTCTGAGCTTTGAAATAAGTGTTACATGACTCAATTCAGAAGAATAATCAGAAAAAAAAATCACTACTACTGCTAATAGGAGAGCCACTGGTGCAAGCACTGCTGGGTAAAGGAAGATTGTAAAGATGTTGATCTTTCATCACATAGAGCAGACCAAGAGGTAGATGAAACACAGGCTCATGAAGTGCAATAATTTTCTTTTTTTAATAATTTCGTCAGTCTCAGGGTCCAATGACAAAGCAAACATTGCTCCTCAGTCTATGCTGCTGTAAGTTGCTGTATCTTTACATTACATTATCCCAGCCAACATTGGCTGTGGCTATAAATGTACAAAACTTTGCCTAATTTCCAAGGTGCTGGGTAACCATAGTTTCTCCTGAGAGCTCAAGTATTTGTTGCTGTAAAGCAGGGAAGAACAGAACAAGATATAAATCATAGAATCATGGAATAGTTAGGGTTGGAAAGGACCTTAAGATCATCTAGTTCCAACCCCCCTGCCATGGGCAAG
>JASSUY010037197.1:0-15932 GCA_032466535.1 Forpus xanthops
AGCCATAACTATAAACACTGGTGTTATCAGCACTGTTCCCAAGCCAAAAATCCAAAACACAGTGCCCACCAGCTACTGCTTAAAGAAAAATGACTGCTGCTGCTGAACCCATGACAGATGTGGACCCCAAGTTAAGAATGAGCCAGCAGTGTGCCCTGGCAGCAAAGAAGGCTGATGTTATCTTAAGCTGCAAGTATCACCAGCAGGTCCAGAGCAGTGATCCTTCCTCTGAACTGGCACTGGTGAAGTCACACCTGAGCGCTGTGTCTAGTTCTGGGCTCGTCAGTACATGGGCTTAAATTTTAAACTAAAAATAGCATGTGCGTCCTGAACATAGTAGAATAGACCAAACTGTTCTAACTTACTAACACGCAGAGAGTTTCTCCAACTGACTTATACGGTAACAAGTACAGGAGAGACATGGACATAGAATCATAGAATAGTTAGGGTTGGAAAGGACCTTAAGATCATCTAGTTCCAACCCCCTTGCCATGGGCAGGGACACCTCCCACTAAACCATGTCACCCAAGGCTATGTCCAACCTGGCCTTGAACACCGCCAGCAATGGATCATTCACAACTTCCCTGGGCAACCCGTTTCAGTGCCTCACCACCCTTACAGTAAAGGATTTCTTCCTCATAGCCAGTCTAAACTTCCCCTGTTTAAGTTTTAGCCCATTATCCCTTGTTCTATCACTGCAGTCCCTAATGAAGAGTCCCTCCCTGGCATCTCTGTAGGCCCCCTTCAGATATTGGAAGGCTGCTATGAGGTCTCCATCCCTGGCTGTGTTCAAGGCCAGGTTGGATGGCATGGTTTAGTGTGAAGTATCCCATTTTGTGAATGTTAACTCTAACCAAATATGAACAGCATGGCCAGTCACACAGTCAACATCTACCACAAATAATACATGGCTGTCTAGAGATGAGTTTTCTGAAATATGAATCAAGATATTTTACTTTAAAGCAGGCATGGTTGGTTCAATTATCTGTGAAGGTGCATGGTTTTAAATTTTTCAGAATGCTGGGCTATTTTGGATGAACTTCTTTATAAAAGTTTTATAAAACCCCCACATCTTGGCCACATGCTTGTTAACCTTTTGTGTGATGTTTCTTCCAAATTTCACTGTGTTTCCTGCTGTTGGAAAAATTTAGTCCTACACTTACGTATTTTGCTTTCTATCATTTCATGAAAAATAAAACCAAACCAAACCAAAACCCTCCACGCGGTTTGATGCATCTCAATGATTTCTATTGCTCAGAGGAACTGCTGATTTAAAATAATTTTATGAAAATCTGTAAATTGGCTCATTTAGAAGATGCTAAAATTCAACAGGTTTTTTTTCAGTGGAGCTGTGGAATCTTCCTTTTTCACAATTTAGTCCTAATGGAAGTTAGGGTCAAATTGTGAAGAAGGAAGATTTCTGTTATTTCCTGTATCACAGAATGGTTTGGGTTGGAATTACCTTAAGATCGTCTAGTCCCAACCCTCCTGTCATGGTCAGGGACACCTCATACTAAACCATGTCAGCCAAGACTCCATTGAACCTGGGCTTGAGAACTTATACTGTAAGTTTGACTCATAATAAATAGGGAGAGATACTGGAATTAATGTTTAATTAGGATTTGTCTTTGAGGTGGAGGGAGGGAACGTTTCGAGATGATTTTTTTTTTTACCTCAGAAAAATTAATTTGACCTTAGAATCAACCTGGAGTGGTGATTCTCAGTGTTGCCTCCTAAGGGTAGATTAAAAGTCCTGAATCACAATATCAGTCTTTGGAACAGAAGAGGATGAATTAGGTCTTTGTCTAGACCAGATCTTTTATGTCATCTCCACACTTCCCTTTTGTCACCTCCTGCATTAGAAATGTTGTAGGATATCATGTATGTAGCAGTAGCAAAATAGCAAATGTTAATTCAGAGGAGTACTGCATTTACGCAGCTGTACTATCCACATTAAGTTGATTTGTTCAGAGATCTCTGCTGTCTCTGTAGGACAATACATTATGGTGTGTAGCCAGACCCTGAGCAATATCTGCAATGGGAAAAGAATGAAAAGTAGATGAGCGTGTATTTTAAACTTACAAAACATGCAGAATGATGCCTGTTGTAGTTTGTGAAAGTAATAATGGATTCATTATGTAATTTGGTGTATAATTTATATTGGAAAATGATCTATTGGTCCTGACATAATGAGCCAGTGAGGAGTCTTTTCTCAGAAAACAGTCATAGCTTGACCATTTCCTGTGCTGTTTCTTAATCTGAATGAAGCTCTTAGGTGAAACCAAAACAGTGTTGAAATTCTTTTTCATTTCAATGAGGTCTAGTCTGGAAGTCTTGCATTTTGTTATGGGGTGTTAAAAGTCAGGACAGGTACCCTTCCACATGGAGAGTGTGCAGTGGTCACTAGCTTCTAAAAACTCTGCAGTCACCTGGGTCTGGAGAGCCTCTGACTAGGTTATTCTCTCTGACTGTACCCACACTCCTTCTCTTGATATTCCTCTGTTCTTTGAGGAAATGTCCTTGGGAACACACTAGCTCCTAATATTGGTGTCTGGCATGCCATCAGGCCTTTCCACAAAGCACCACCTGTCACAGAATAGCCCATGTTGGAAGTGACCTCAAGATCATCTGGTCCAACCTTTTCTAGGAATGGCAGCCTAGATGGGATTATCTAGTATTTTTTTATTATGTCAAGATAAAATATCTCCCAAAACTTGCACTAGTTGCTCCTTGTCTTCTACATGTGAAAAGAGAGCTTCCATCCTCTTTATAGCTGCAAATTTACATTAGGTCTGTCTGGGTTTTAGTGAAAGCTCTTTATAAACAACTTGGCAAGAATGAAATTAGACTTAGGAAAGAAATTTTTTAACCCCAAAGAAATGTACATATTAAAAATGTGAGCTATCTATGCAAAGGAAAACCAAAATATCCTCCCTTCTGTGATACCAAACTGGTATGAACTTTTAGGGAAGTAATTAATGTTTTTTCTCTCCCACTGCATAGAAGATATTTACTAGGATGAAATTGTAAAGGCTCATGTAAAAGCAATGGCATCTGACTAGGATTTTGCTCTTCATATTCAGAAAGGTTTCAAACATTTTTTTACAGTACCCTCCCTGAAAGTCTCATAGTATGTTGTCTCTGAATAGGTAGCCGTGGCTTGGGTCCCATAGCCAGCTCAAAGTGGCCTTCTGATTTATAGATTCATTTATGACATAGCATGTAAAAATACTGAATCTGTTTTCCTTGTACATCTCAAAAATCCCCAGCATCTGCAGATAAACACAGGCAGCAGGTCTTGTATTCCCTCTATTCTAAATGAAATCATTTCTAAGTAAACCATAATGATTTAATACTCTCTGCATATCTGATAATTTAAATTATTGTGCACATTTAAAGCCTGAAGTCCTGGAAAGTATGTGTAGAGTTCATTTCTATCTTACTTCTCTGATCTGCTCTTTCTCATTGAGAAACTCTCAGGGGTGATGGCTTCTTTTCTCTGACTGTAATTCATAGATATGGTTTGAAGATGACAGATACACAGCTTTTGATCATAGTTAAAAAAAAAAAAAAAAAAAGGAAAATAAAATTAAAGTGTAATTTTCTCCATGGAGGATAAAATGCCATTTGAGATTTTAACTGCTGGTAATGATAATATGACTTACTTATGATATCAAATAATCACTTTTTAAATGTCCTTAACATAGAAGAAATTATTTCTTTTACCTTTTCCAAACCTTCCCAAGTTTTCTTATTTGGTATGCTTTTGGACTGCGCATTGACGACTGTGTGTCGTCTATGTTATCTTACAGAAGTTTATAGCAGACAACCTTTGACGAACAGTTGTATTTGATCAATAGTTTGGATTCTTTGTTGGTATTTTTTTTCCCCTCCTCCATATTTTTCCTTTCTATTTTAGAATAAAAGAAGCAGAGTTTAGCTTGTGAAGATGATGAGAGATTAAGAAAGAAGAATTTAAACTTTTTGAGATACTAATTCAGTAGATTGCAGTGGTACAAATAGCCTTTGACTTCAAGACTTTCTGTTTCTACCAAGGCAGGGAGAGTCGTATTCCTCTTTTCCTTTTGAATATGCTGCATTAAAGGGCAACTGAACCAATTCTAACAGAGCCAAGAATTTTGGATATTACAATGTGTTAAAGAAAAGTGTGATTTGAGTGTTCTGTTTGGATTTTTTTGTTTGGTTGGTTTTTGTTACTCAGTAAAAAAAACCTGTTTATCCTACCTTCAGCTCTTGAAATTTGGGTTCAAATGAAACAAAACTCAGACTGAATTACTCCCTGATCTGGATTTTCAAAATTCAAATCTAACCAAACAGTTCTATAAACTCCAGGTTAATTCACTGCTATTAGGTGGCTACTTTTCAATATATCTGTCCTATGTCCTACCTCTTTGAGATACGTGGCAAGAGTAAGTGAAATGATTAAGATCAGTGTCAGCTTGAACCTTTGTGTGCCTTATTGACAGACTAATTATCAGCAGCTGACAAATCAGTGGCTTTGTTAAGAGTCACAGCAGTAAGAAATTTTAGCTTAAAATTGGAGAAAGTGAATGCTTTTCATCTGTTTCTCAAGCTGCATCTAGAAAGGGCAGTTAATGAAATAATTTGGAAAGCTATTTCATAATTATTATTATTCATAATTCCTGATAAGGATGAAGCCAGGAAGTGCTGTATTGCCATAGCTGAAACACCTTTGTTGTATTGGCAAAGTAGATGGAAAAAGAATTTCCTGTATAACTTAAAATGGAATTATGGCACTACAAATTATGATGAAAATCATCATAAAAGCCATGTGCCATTTACCTAAGTCTGCACAACATATCCATCTGAAGAACTGTTTTAACCAAGGCATAGAATTTCTGTGTCATAATTTCTTTAATCATTTTAGCAAAAATAGCAAGTGTGTAAGCCCATTGTAGCTGGCAAATACAAGAATGAGAGAAAGAAGCCATAGAATGGGCTATGGCTGGATTTCTTTTTGAGAACAAGAAGTTGCTATACTCAGCTGAGCCTGGTGGTACTTTACGTCCTCTCCCTTGTGCAAAATTTTATTCATCTGCTCTGGATGAAAAGGAAAAAAAAAGGCTAATTTTGTTCTCCAAACTGTTTTAATCCTGGTGAAATTTGTTTGGTGCCTTTTGAGTCCAACTGTCGATAGCTTTTATGTTTCACCATTTTTCTGTTTCAAGACAGATCAGAAAGAAAAGGGAGTAAAGGGGAAAAGTGGGTCAGTTATCTATGGCACCCACTGAATTCCTTTTCATTTCATGATACTTATAACAAGTAGTAATCAGGATATATCTACTTGGAGTGAAATTTCTGTGGGAGAAACAGATTTGATAGATAGGGTATCTTAGAATAGCTGAAAGATCTCTGCCTTCAAGCAGAATGGTTTTAATTTTGGTAATTTCTGGAGAAGGTGATGTTCCGAATGAAAAGCCACACCTGTGAACTGTTAGTTGGAGTAGAGGAATTTGTCATTTCTATGCATGAAGAGAAAAAAACAGAGTTGTTTATTATTATCATTTTTTAGCTACCATATTGTGGCCAAGCTCTAGGAGCAAACAGGAACATGTGAAATGTTGCTTTCTCTTTGACCAGACATTTTGGCTTGACTGAGATTCTTAAGAGAGAGCTTGACCTTGCAAAATTTCATGTGTGTATATGTGAGAAAGTTCAAGGCAATATCTATGCTAACAATATTTATCAGATTCTTTTAACATCTACAATATCTGTAGTTTTGATTACAACTGTGTGAAACAAACTGTTTTCAGACAGGATACTGTAGGCATAATTAAGCATTAAAAGCACAGCAGGAGCCTGCTCTTTCTCTGTAACCTGATCTTTAAAAGAAATTCTGAGAGCCATTTCTCAGTTTGGCTGCACCTGCAAAACAAATGGAAACTGCATCCATAGTACTGGTAGCATCAAGCATGAGGCAAACAGCCATACCCAGATGACACGTTTCTGTGCTTGTATATGTTTTCAGTGTGTTACTGCTATGTGAGCACTGATTTGTTGGCAGGATGTAATTTAAGTACAACATAATGTTTGGCATGTGAGACATAGATCTGGAGCATGCTTGGATGATACCTATCTATGTAAACCGATTGGCTAGAAGTTCTCAAAGAAGACACTCAAAGACATAAATTACGCTTTCTTTTAAAACGAAAATGTGAAGAAATTATTTTTTAAATGATCTAAAGAAAAAAAAAGAGTTAATAAAGTTTCCAGATTAACTTGGGCCTTTAAAATCAGGCTTTGGAATCGTCTGTCAAAATACTCTAGTAAAGATGAAAAGGCATAGAGAGTGTAATAAGTATGACCAAAGACCAAGAATATCTTCCATGCAGAAAGGTCTCATAAGGAAAGCAGGTTCTGTACAAAATAGATGAAATGCAGAAGAAACAGATGAAATAGAATTCAGCTGAGATAGAGGTAACAAAGGGAGATGGATGTATGATGGACACTTATACAGTAATGAGTCCTATTAAGATGCTCAGTGGATTCTGATTATTGGCTAGTCTTCATGATTGGCAACTGAGAAAACAGTCAATGAAGTTCTCTTGTGGAAAAGTGAGTTCAAAAAAAAAGGAGAAAGTGTCTAGTATTACATTCTATATGAATAAAATGCAGAACATGATGTCTAGTGTCTATTACAGGCACTAAAAGTAGAAGTGAACCCAAAGAACAGCTAGACAAGCTGGGCATAGGCAGGTCCTCATGTAATGGTGGTCTGTGTGACAAGGCTGCCCTGAAGCAGGACAGAATCCCTGGCTCCCCAGCAACTTGCCAGACAAAGCTTTTTGGAATCAGAGCTTCAGCTTTTCCCTTACCTGTGTATGCTTTTTCCAATACCTGCTTAGCTGAGCTGATGGTGATCTATTGATGAGGCAGCAGAAAGCATCCCTTCAGTGGAGACTAGTATCTCTGCTCAGCAATTCTTCCTTGCAAGGGTTTTTTGCATATCCTACACACTTAGCAGGGGATTTGCTGTTTTCCATGAAAACTTCAAAACTTCTGCATGGTGATTCCCCAAAGTCACTATTAGCATAATGGGGCTGGGGGGAGGGATGGCTTTTCTTCACTTTCGTTTTGAAAATTAGGCACTGTGGGAATTGATTTCTTTTTAATTCGACTAGAATATCAGATGCTGGAGGAGAAGAATAATATATATTTTATGTGGCATACCAAAGGAACATTAGAAGACAAAAGAAAAAAAAAAAAGAATAATTTACTTCTGTAAAATCAACCAGAATTCCTGCATATTATTAAACAGAGTGGTTAAAAGAGTGGCTACAGTGGCTGTCCTGGAATGTCCACAGAAAGCTCGACAGGAGAATTGGAGGAAACTCTGGTTTTCTTCAATTTGTATTCCAAGTAACCTTAGCTATTCAGCTTTTCTACACAAATGCTAAAAACATCTTCCTTTGTATCAAAAAATAAATGGTCAGTAATATTTTTGAGGTGGATTTAATCTAATTATGTCAATGCTATGATGATTAAGAATCATAATATTATATTCCCTGAGTGATTGGCACATTAAAATAAAACACAATGAAATAAGCTAATTTACCTAGAAATACATTTTCATCTTTATACTAATATGTATTTGAGTTCTGCTGCTGGGGTATTTTTGTTTGTTTGCTTTTCTTAAGCTTATTTCATGTGTATCAACCATAAATACTTGATATTTTGCCTATAAATCAGTTATGCCCATTTAGGCATATATATTTTTCTGTTCTTCTTATTGTAAGATGAGAAAATGAGCTACTTCTTGGTCTGAAGAAGCACCTTAAAGGACTACATGCAGAAATAGGGGAATTCGTTGTGTGTCTTGAGAAAGACTTGTATTTTCTATTATTTTTCTGTCCATAACAGCATTGTGTACCAACAAAGGTGACAAGACATGCATTAATAGCAGCTAAAGGAACTGGCACAAATATTAGTTGCTCACTTGCAGAGTGTTAAGACTCTCCAAAGTCAATTCAAATCAGTATGATTTTGCCAAACACATCACTGAATTTTGGATTAATTCCATAGTTGATAATGTGTCTGAGCTAATGGACTACAGAGAAAGTAAAATGATTCTCATATATGAAAATTGGCCAGAATTGTTGAAAATAATGAAGAGAAATACACAAAGTCTGACAAGATATACACAATATTACTGATTCTGTTTAGTCTGCAGCCTTAATGTTTGTTGGCTTCCACAAAAACAAACATGCAGTGGAACAGCACCTCATTTCAGCCTCATTTCATGGGGAAATGAAGCTTGTAGGAATATCCTGTTTATCTGCCTTGTCACTAGCGCCTAATTTTAGCCAAATGTGGTTAAATGTGATGGATAGTGCTCTTCAAGGTATTCTGTTCTGTAAATGTCAGTCATAAGCAGCGGATTAGAGGAGGCAAATGCTTTATTGAGAGGGTCTTCTCAGATAGTCAGGGTCCAAGTGGGTAACTATGTATTTTGTACCAGGGAATATGGAGGGAGCTGATCCTCAAGATGCAATCTCAAGCAGACTAAGTTCTGAGTGGCATGTTTCTTGTAAGCAAAATCTGTTGAATTATGTTTTCAGCACATAATCAAGGACATTTTCCCCACTTTTGATCAACTTTATACATTGTTTTGTTTATTTGTTTTTTTTTTCAATCAGATGTAAATATCTAGTATTTCCTTACAGAAACAAAATAAGAGTATTTCTAACCACAGTGAAGAAATGCAGAAAATTAAAGAAGAAGAAAAATGTAGTTTTTAGGGGCATCAGTCTTATTAAAGATTCTATGCCTTCATTCATGTATGGGCTTCAGTAGACATCAGTTGCCACAGAATTCCATGCTATCAAGCCTGGGTCCCATCTTTGTGAGAAGCAAGTCTTCACAGTATTCTCAATGTAAACATAGCTCATAGCTTATGAACAAAATTGCTAGGGAGATACTCAAAAATGTTTGAATACCTCCTGAAGTAAATAGATAGATCTATACTATTCCTTGAGTGTGAGCTGAAATCCACACTTGCTTCCCAGTCAAACTGTTTGGATTGGAGCTTTTAGATGTATTCTACACCATGTCAGAGGAGAAAGTGTTGTCATGTGCTGGCCCTCAGCATGGTTCTTTGCATGTTTATTTCCTGCAGTGTAAGAATCCAAAGAAACCACTGTGTTTCTGAGATTGCCATGTGATGATGTCATTTGACCAACCTCCAGCAGACAGTGCAGCAAGATGCCTTCTCAACCCTCCACCCCAAGGCAGGAAGGTGGCTGCTACAGTAAACACATTTCATAGCCACCTTTGTGCACATACTGTGCTTCAGTTCACTTCCTGATGAGTGCACCAACAGCGATTTAATCTCTGGTATGGCTCTCTGCATATAGATTGATGCAAGGTACTCCACTGAAACCCAGATTGATATCAGATGCTAGAGGATTTGTGGTCACAGGCTGTAAACTGCAACATGATCTCTGTTGGAGCCCTTCCTCTCCAAGTGACTTCTGTTGGCATCGGAGGGAAAGCAACCAGAAAAAGCATCACCATGCTCTGTAACAGTGCTGTTACCAATCAGGCAATGAAATTAAAAAGATACTTTTACTTTTTAGGAAAATTTCTGGTCAATATAAAAGTACATATATGTGAATATATACAGCCTTAACTACAAATAGATCATTAACATTGTTTTAAACAACAGTGCTCTGAGACATCTTACATGGATAGAGTGGAGCATGTGCTTCATTCAGTAGTGGCGTGCCAGACAATTTCTTTCACCTGCAATGTTTATCCTTTGTTGTCAGAATTAATGTCACATTTAGCACTATTTTTATTTAGATGTGCAACTGTGATTTTCACAGTACATTACACTCAAATTATTTCCCTTCTTTCTTTGCCAGGTTGCCTGTTGCTCCCCAGTTCTTCACTGCTTTAGTATTCTCTAATTTTACTTTTGTTATTGTGCTATGAGCACATATTCCAACTCCTCCATCCTTTTGATTCTGTTGTTTTTTGTTTTTTTTTTTTTTGTACTGGACTACAGCTCTTTCCAGTACTTCTTCAAAATGTAACTCTTCTCTTGATCCAGTCTTCCTAACCTATCCTGGAAATTCATTGAGTGTTTGCCAGTTACATACATATTCATCCCTTAAACAGGACACGTGTCTTCTTGTATGGCTATGTCACCCTTTACCGTTGGATAAACAAGTTCACTTGCGCAGGGTGACTAGGCATTTCAAATCAGTAAAATACTATCAATCTTGAAGTAAGTGAACTTTTTATGAGTGGATGCATATTCATGACAGATTTGCACAGCTATAACAATCATAACAAAAGATTTTTTTATTACCTTTTTCTGCTTGGGATAAAATGATATCCAGTGTCTGAAAAAAAAATATGTGAAGACCAAACTGCTAAGTACAGTTCTCTTTTCTCACTGCCTTTGCAAATCATTTCACTGAAATTCATGGTAGGCTTTTAAAAAGCCAGGGGAATGTAATGAAAAACTGGGATAATTTTTTGTCTTACTTTATTTCCAATGGATTTCAAAATTAGAATGGAGGGGTGATGAATTTGTCTTGACAATTGAAGTCTATCTTCTCTCTTGTCCACCTTGTCTCAAGCCAGGTGTATAAGTCAAGGAAACACTGTTACAGAAATGGCAGTTGTTGATGAAGTCCAAAAAATGATTGACTTAAATTTGTGAACAGAACTCAGCCACAACTACAGTAGAGCAAATACTTATACATGTGCTATGTTTTGCCGAGGACAGTATTCACTGCATTTTCACTGAAAGATTTGCAGAAAGGGATACAGGGTGACAGGTCTCTTTCTACTGTACTGTTGATCTGTTTGAAGGCAGGAAACTCCAGATGTAACTTAAGAGTATTGCAGGTTCCCCAGGATATTTTTAGAGGAATTAAAATTGATAAAATATCACCAATGGATACATTAGAGCAAAATTCCACTTGTCAAATAATAATTATGAACATGGTTTACTGATGGAATTGGCACTGTTGGGTTAGTGGCTGACATCAACAATCTTAAAGGTTTTTTCCAGCTTAAATGATTCTATGAACATAGTTGAACAGAAATATGAAGTGTCTTCTAAAGACATGCTAGTTGCTAGTCTTTATTTGCTTAATGTTTCAGGATATTAAAAGTAGTATTTTGAAAGGTGGGAAAAACTTTTCACTTACTATTCACTTGCAATATCTTTTCAAATTTAAGCAGCAAAATTTTAGGTTTTATGACACTACAGAAGTTTGTGTAAAAATAAATAGTGAGATGTTTGAATTAATAATCAACTATAAAGTACATACACAAATAAATTTAATGCAAGGACAAGAAAAATGTGCAAAGTTCTAAAAGGAATATGTTCTGTGGTCTTCAGGAATTTTGTTTAACTTCTGTACTTTTATGCATGTCTTAATCCCTTCCCTAGCAAAGTTTATGTCAACACTTCTGTTGAGGTCAGCAGGAAGAGATCAGAACAAATTGGTAAAGCTGCTGATTTATGAAGCTTTAAATTGGCAGCTTTTATAATATATGGGCTTTTAATATTATTTGCTTCCTGTTTTTTCCCCTCAAAATTACATCTCACACATAATCTAATGAATAAACGTAACATTAAAAAAAGAGTTTGTATTTCAATCATCAGCTTTTCTGTCATTTTAATTTTAAAGGCTTTAAGGCTTTTTTTATATTTCACTAATGTGGGATTTACATTTTAAAAGTACTCAGTCTTGCTCTGTTTCCCCATGGCAAGTTTCTTTCAAACCCCAAAGACTGTTTAGCTCAAACTACTAAGGAGTGACTTTAGCTGTCACTACAAATACATAAGTAAAATTGGAAAGCCATGCTGCTGCTTCTAGAAGACAGTAGTGTATGATCTTTCTGTTGATATGTGGATGGATATTTCCAAGTTCCAATAAGCACATTAAATCTCTAAAATATTTCTATTTCCAGTGATGGAAATTTAATTCTTCTCAATATATATCTTGTACTTCATTCAGGTGTTCACTTTCTTCTCTACCTTCCAAAATACACGTAAGTGATCTGCAAGCTTTTGGCTTACAGACTATTTCTGTGTGGATGAACTTCATTCTACAGTCAGTATTCCTTCCCAGAAACGGTGTGTGTTATCTTGAGTTAGTGTTGGACAAACCCTTTGGAACCTATTCTGAGATTTGGGTTAATACCTGTCTTCAGCAGAGAATTCATAGCTCCACTATGAAACAGAATAAGCCTTTAAAATATAAAATGGAAATGGTCTAAATTAAAACACTTTTCTTTGAACATTTTGGAAATGGTCCAAGGTTCAAAGGGGCTATTTTGAATGGCACTGTGCACACAAGGCTGGTTATCACAATGACACTCTTATCCATGGTTAGTAACTCATGTATAGGTGCATACTCCAACAAATATAATGGATGTATTATGAACTCCACTGATTTAATTCCTAGAAAAATAAACCATTAGATCTTTGTTTTCATTTGTATGTTTTTTCCCTAGTTTTTTTTTGTCCTATATGATCTCCAAAAAGTCCGAGCATATGGGACGTGTACACTCCTGCTGCTTTACAGCAAGACTTCCCACTGGTGTAGACAGCAGTAATTAGCCAGGGTAACAATGGGCATATTATAACACACGTTTGTGAGGAGGGTTTTTTCTGTATAAAAGCTCCCTTAGAGCTGTTTGTTACATATGTTGCTTTATCGAACTATGTATTTAGTCGCTGCAATCTGCTTTAATAATGAACAGCCATTTAGAGCAGTTAGGGAAATTCTGTATGTTTGATAAATAGTATAATTTTATACATTTTTACAAAATGAATAACACACCTTAACCCTTGCAAATAATGTTGAAATGGAAAGATTTCTGGAGATTAATAATACAATTTAGCCTGATGTTTTACCATGCGGTGAGCTCACCCTTTGAACAATGAACAAATTAACCTCTGCAAGCCATAAAATTCCTCCAGACTTAAAATGCCCATCAAATTTCTTCCAGTTTAGACTTTCATGACTTGTATTTAAATGGATTTTAAATTCTTACTTAATATTAGGCTTCTGTTTTCTCCTTTCCCTTTCTCTTTTGTTCTTTCCTCCCCTCTCTTATCTTTCTATTCCCAGAGTGGTGTTAGACCAAGTGCTTCTTCATTTTTCTTGACCTAATATGTTTGATTATCCTGCAGAAAATATTAGCAAAAATTTAAATATTTAAATTTCTGCTTTTTTAAAACTAGTGAAAGTTCTCATTAAAGCCATAAGTGATTTAAATTTATTACCCTTCACTCAAAGTCTTGAGTGAAACGCAAGAAAATGATTGCGATTTTGACAAACTACTGACTTCTACTAAACTCTCTCTCTTTCTGAGTGGGTGTATGTATCGGGTCTGTTTCAAGTTTTGGCAGTTTCATTTTACTGAGGTTTGTGCCAATATTTCCTTCAGTTTTAGTCCAGATGGGTTCACACCCCTAAATTTAACTCTGACTTTCAGGATTGAGCAAACTCAGACTCAACTGAAATTTAAGGAGAATGACCTACACTTGAGAGACATATGGAACCACTTAAATCCAAGGCTTGAGTTGCCCCAGGTTTGTTTGAAATTTCGGCCAAAGTTACGTATTAAAGCCACAAAGCTTACCTGTCTTTTGTCAGATTGACCGAAGTTTCAACTAAAATCCTGATCCATTTTCTTTGCAAGCACTGAAAATCTAGGCTGTGGTAAATTCAGAGCCTATTTCCATTCTTTAACCCCAGGATGGAGCAATTCAAATCTATTGTTGCTAGATAGTCAAAGGAACAAGGTTAGGGGCAGGTTGCTTTCAGCTTCCTGTTGAGAATTATGACATGAAAACCCAGCCCAAATCAGCAAATTTTAACTGAAGCAATAGACTTAAGCCACGATGAAAGAAAAAAGCATTAAGTGTTTTGTTGGTTATTGTTTGTTTGCTTGTTTTTCCCAGCTTGCTGTTTTAACTGTGAACGCATTTGGAATGAAATGTGGATTAGGAAAAAATATATTGCATTTGCAGTCTCCATGAGATTGTTCTTAATGAGAACAAATCTCATTATTGAGCACTTATCATGTGGTATCTCTTGCCTTCCCAAGTTTGGCTACTCTCTGCACTGTAACTGAGTGTATGGGGGAGGGAGTAATCAGTAAATCTGGCAGATGAGACTGTGAATTTTATTATGCAGTCAGTAGAATACAGTCAGTATTCCTTCCCAGAGGAGGAGTCTGTTATCTTGAGTAAGTGCTGGACAAACCCTTTGGAGCCTATTCTGAGATTTGTATTAATACCTGTCTTCAGTAGAGAATTCATTAATAGTGTGTGTTCTCCTTAAAAAAGATAAAAGAGTTTGTCTTGATGTTCTAACTCAAAATGTTTCCAGGTAAAGATTAGCTGACTACCCCAGGAGCCATTTGTCTTGCAGAATTCCCCAGAAAGGATTACTCAGACACTTTAAAGATTGCTTCATGAGAGATGGGAACTTGCCCACTTTCCCCAAGGTATAGTTCTTGACCTAGGAAACTATGACTTGAAAGAATACATTATAGATAAGTACTACTCTTTTCATTTCAACAAATACTTCTCACATCTCTCTCTTGTTTCAGTATTGGTACCTGGGAGCTGTGCAGATCAAAGTTGTGTTTCCTCAGCTCCTCCTCCATGTCCTAACATTGGCTGTTTCACCTCTGTTTCCTACCAGCTCTGAAAAGTAAAGCTTTCCAATTATGCACAGTGGGCAGCCAGAAAAAAGTTAATTCATGTTCCTCAAGAGCCCTATGAGCACAAGTATGCCTCCTATGCACAGAGGAAGAGCTTTGAACCACTGGGAGAAACAAGAGACATCTCACTGCTCTCCTCACATGTACAAGAGAGAAGAAAGTGAATTTTCTTGTCTCTACTTAACTCATATGTCTACCTCCCACCATGCATATTGCAGACACTGATACTGTTAGGTGTCCTAGAATATCTTTGAAAATTTGTTGTCAATCAAATTAAGTCTGAAAAAATAGGATTTTCTGCTGGATGCTTGGATAATACAGATGGTGTCAGTACATAAATTGAGTATGAGACTTTGCAGGACTGACAGGTTAAAGCATACTTAAATTTTCTTATGCAAATGCTTTTGCATGGGTGTTTTGCTGTGTGTCTCATTTCCTAGTTAATGATGAACTTTCCTAAGAGTGAAAAGAGGGGAATGAAAAGGAGGAGTTTGGTATTTTTATGCTCAAGCTAGAGAGCTGGAGTAACAAATATATCATGTGTTTTCATAGATATGAAGGGACAACTATTTTGTGTAATAGTTTGTTACAAAGTTTAAGCATACCAAGTGCAAGGTCCTACACCTGGGTCAGGGCAATCCCAGGCACAGCTACAGGTTGGACAGTGATGAGATTCAGAGCAGCCCTGAGAAGGACTTGAGGGTGTTGATTGATGAGAGAATGAACATGAGCTGGCAGTGTGCGCTTGCAGCCCAGAAAGCCAACTGTATCCTGGGCTGCCTCAAAAGGAGTGTGACCAGCAGAATGAGGGAGGTGATCCTGCCCCTCTACTCTGCTCACTTGGAGTACTGTGTGCAGTTCTGGTGTCCTTAACATGAAAAGGATATGGAACTGTTGGAACAAGTCCAGAGGAGGGCCATGAGAATGATCAAGGGACTGGAGCACCTCCCCTATGAATATAGGATGAGAGAGTTGGGGCTGTTCAGCCTGGAGAAGAGAAGGCTGTGTGGGGACCACATAGCAGTCTTCCAGTGTCTGAAGGGGGCCTATAGGGATGCTGGGGAGGGTCTCTTCATGAGGGACTGTACTGAGGGGACAAGGGGTAATGGGTTCAACTTAAACAGGGGAAGTTTAGATTGGATCTGAGGAAGAAATTCTTTCCTGCAAGGGTGGTGAGGCACTGGAATGTG